>JACXGJ010001234.1:0-62945 GCA_016801105.1 Esox niger
CCCCCCCCCCCCCCCACCACGACTGGAACACTAAAATGCAAATTTGTGGCAAAGTTTTAAAATAAAACAGTAGGATATAAATGGTAGTTCCATAAGGTTAGAGGTGGGTTCAACTTCAAAGCAAGGGCACTGATTGGAGCACACCGCGATAAGCCCCTCAGCCAGAAGGCCAAGGTTGAGTTTAGAATTCGGAGGAAGCCAGTAGGACGCCCAGACAGCTCGGGTTTAGAACAGGTGTGGAGAGATGTCAGGTTGCCAGTACAGCTGTTTCCTGTCTGGGTAGGCTTCTTTTTCGAACGTGGACGTTGCAGGTTGTCCATGAAACCGAAGGGTCAGCAGCCAACCTAATTGGTCTAACACACACAGTACTGGTCGTCTACTCAGAAAGTGATCTTAAGCAGCAATTAGCAGAGGCCCCCATCCAGAGTGACTTACAGGAGCAAATAGGGTCAACTGTCTCGCTCGAAGACAGAATAATAGATATTTCACTTTGTGGGCTCCCGGATGCAATCTAGCAACCTTTCCGTTACCCTTCAGATGCTATTAATGCTTGGCCATATGCCAAGCCTATATGAAACCACAGTTTGGTGAATGGTCAACAGTAACAGTGCCAACAAAGGAATAAGTATTACAGTGGAGAGAACAAGTATTTGATACACTGCTGATTTTGCAGGTTTTCCTACTTACAAAGCTTGTAGAGGTCTGTAATTCTTCCCATATGAAATTCTTCCCATACAAAAATCCAGAAAATCACATTGTATGATTTTTAAATAATTAATTAGCATTTTATTGCATGTCATAAGTATTGGATCACCTAACAACCAGTAAGAATTCCGGCTCTCAAAGACCTGTTAGTTATCCAATTCTCCACTCATTACCTGTATTAACTGCAACTGTTTGAACTTGTTACCTTTATAAAAGACACTTGTGCACACACTCAATCAAACAGACTCCAACCTCTACACAATGGCCAAGGCCAGAGACCTGTGTAAGGATATCAGTAATAAAATTGTAGACCTGCACAAGGCTGGGATGGGCTACAGGACAATAGGCAAGCAGCTTGGTGAGAAGGCAACAACTGATGGCACAATTATTAGAAAATGGAAGTTCAAGATGTTGGTCATCTCCCTCGGTCTGGGGCTCCAAGTAAGACCTCACCTCGTGGGGCATCAATGATCCTGAGGAAGTTGGGGGATCAGCCCAGAACTACACGGCAGGACCTGGTCAATGACCTGAAGAGAGCTGGGTCCACATTCTCAAAGAAAACCATTAGTAACACACTACGCTGTCATGGATTAAAATCCTGCAGCGCACGGCAGGTCCCCCTGCTCAAGACAGTGCATGTCCAGGCCCGTCTGAAGTTTGCCAATGACCATCTGGATGATCCTGAGGAGGAATGGGAGAAGGTAATGTGGTCTGATGAGACAAAAATAGAGATTTTTGGTCTAAACTCCACTCACCGTGTTTGGAGGATAAGGAGAAGGATGAGCACAACCCCAAGAACACCATCCCAACCGTGAAGCATGGAGGTGGAAACATCATTCTTTGGGGATGCTTTTCTGCAAAGGGGACAGGATGACTGCACCGTATTGAGGGGAGGATGGATGGGGCCATGTATTGCAAGATCTTGGCCAACAACCTCCTTCCCTCAGTAAGAGCATTGACGATGGGTCGTGGCTGGGTCTTTCAGCATGACAATGACCCGAAACACACAGCCAGGGCAACTAAGGAGTGGCTACGTAAGAAGCATCTCAAGGTCCTGGAGTGGCCTAGCCAGTCTCCAGACCTGAACCCAATAGAAATCTTTGGAGGGAGCTGAAAGTCCGTATTGCCCAGCGTCAGCCCCGAAACCTGAAGGATCTGGAGAAGGTCTGTATGGAGGAGTGGGCCAAAATCCCTGCTGCAGTGTGTGCAAACCTGGTCAAGAACTACAGGACATGTATGATCTCTGTAAGTGCAAACAAAGGTTTCTGTACCAGATATTAAGTTCGGATTTTCTAATGTATCAAATACTTATGTCATGCAAAAACATGCAAATTAATTATTTCAAAATCATACAATTAGATTTTCAGAATTTTTGTTTTAGATTCCGTCTCTCACAGTTAAAGTGTACCTATGCAAAAAATGACAGACCTCTAAATGCTTTGTAAGTAGGAAAACCTGCAAAATCAGCAGTGTATCAAATACTTCTTCTCCCTACTGTAGCGCTGTGGTGTTTTGTTCATCAAATTCCCTCCAAAGTAACACAAACGCCATCATAGGCTACAGGTGGCTGTACCTGCTCAGACCACTGGTGACACCACCGTACTCACCAATACACTCCGGCAAAGGCTTGTCCCATTGTCCCGTGGGCTGACAAGTGAGAACGGGAGAACCGAAGAGGTAGAACCCTGGGTTGCAGTCGTAAAACACCACGGTTCCAAATGTGAAGTTCCCGTGCTCTATCTTACTCTGGCGGATGGAGTTGGCAGGGATGCCTGGGTCAGAGCAGTTCACCACTGAAGAGGTGGACAGCAGCGGGTAAAAAAAAAAACTTGTGTTATTTGGCAGAGACATGGAAGGGATCCATTCATTTCAATACTGCGGACACGCCTAAACCTCTGCAGACACCCAGGACCTTCTGCTCACATTCTGGATCTTCTAAAACCACTGACATGCTCAAATCCGAATGTATAACAATTGCAGTTCTCAATAAAGAAAGTCAATAAAAAGTGAAGTCTGCAGGTGGCTGGTATGTACATGACACATTGGCTTACTATGACTTCCAAGTATCTGAGACAACATCTATAAAGGCAGACAGAAAGTAAATATTTTAATTCATAATTTCATACCCGTGGTATATGAGCTCATTTAAGACAGTAATCAGCCAATCAGCATTCAGGATTCAAAGCTCTTGGTTTACAATATACATATGTTAAACCACAAACACAACAATGAAACATTACAGTACACACAACCAGACTCAGAAATAGTCAATATTTTGTGTTAGTCTATGACCAAAAACCAAATAACACAACCACAAATACAATCACACAACCTCACGACAGAAACACACAACACTACCACACAACAAAAACACAACCACACAACACAGCCACCCACAAAAACACATACACACAACACAACCATAATTCACAACCACACAACACAACCATAACACAAGCACACAACACACCCATAATAGAAAACCTGCACAACACAATGCAACACAACCACACAACTCAACTAAACCACATAACACAACCACACCACACAACCGCCACATAAACCAACCACACCACACAACCGCCACATAATACCCAACGCATAATACAACCACACAACGTATACCTGTTCACCCCCTCACACACAGCCGTCACCATGCTGTGTTAAGGTGGGAACCTTATCGTTTACAATCCCACTGCACACCAAGACGACGCCCCCCCCCTTCTTAATTCTTTTACCCAGGGTGCACTGCAGTGGTCAGGCGGAACGAGCAAGCATACTCCATGTGAATAGAAGACTTAACTTTTTTCCCCACCTTTACACGTTGGTGGCGGATGGCTCCATTGGCGGGTGGCTTGACACTGGGCCCTTGGGGGCCCCTCCATCACATAGCCCAGGTTGCAGGAGAAGCTCACGACGTCGTTCAGGTTGAAGCCATTCCCGATAGTCCGCCCGTAGATGGGACTGCCTGGGTGGCCGCAGCTGATAGCTGCAGGGGAAGAGATGGAAACAGGAAATATTATTTTCATGGGTACCTTGAAAAGGGGAGAGAAAGAGAAGGTGGTGAGAGGGAGAGAGAGAGAAAGACAGGGTGGAAGGAGAGAAAAAGTTAAGTAATAGGAAAAGAGGATGAGAGAAAAACTGAGATAATGTAAGAAAGAAAAGAAAAACAGAGAGAGACAGTGCAACACAAAGAGAGAAAATGAGAATAAAATGACATATCGATTAAGAATTGATTAAAAAAGCATATTTCAGGGAAACATTGAGATTACACATTGATCGATATCTAACATGTAAAGGGTGCAGCTAACTCCTGAATTAGGAAATACCTCACTGGGTGCCTCTTGGTTCAGTGCAATAAGAAAATAAATGTGCCTGTTGAGCTTTCGGAACATAACCAGACAGTGAACAGGGAATTGAAGGCTAAGGAAACCAGTGGAGCTTGAAAGCAGGCCCAGGCTCACATTCACTTACCGTGCAATAGACTGGCCACAACAAAAGGTTACCAATGGAATCGGCAGACGAACTGCGTGGCTGTTGTGAACAGCCTAGTTGGGGTCTGTGGACATGTACAATCACCACGTCTCAGTCACAGAACTAGCGTGAACACAGCGGCCGTCAATGTGAGCATAATGGCTGGACTGGCGGCTGCTTTGAGTCTCTAATTTCTGTGGTCTCTATCAACTCACAAAGTGATAATAAAGGGGACAGATGACCAAGGACTGTTTCCCACTTTGAGACCAGAGCTCTAAAGAGTATTGGTTCCAATTAAGCCCTTCCGGTCCAAACCCCTTGTCCGTCTGTCAGCTCATCAGACTGGCGAAAACAACTGGCGACTGGGCCATATTCACACCCAGTGGGGAAAACCACATTATTTTTGGTCCAATTGCATTCGTCGAATGATGCAGAAGTGTTGGGCGAGCATGCTGGGTTTCAGACGCATGTAATGAGCGGTTTAGCAGGAAGGCTACAGGGACTGAGCTAATAGAGGCAGACAGCCACTTTTATCGGCCGGGTTGAGATCATTGAGACCAGATGATTTTGGGAAGCTCCACCTATTTTATAACTCCATCCACACCTTGTTCAGCAGTTTAGGCTGAAAGCCGAAACCAGGGGTGCTCTGAGGGGGAACTGGACAGGGGCAGGGTGAGCCATGCCAGCAGTGGGACTGAGTGAGTATTCAAACACGCGGCCAGCCCTGACGAGGTGACAGCCCTGACGAGGTGACAGGTGGAGATATTATAGGCTTGTCATCATTGACAGCGTTTTGAGTGCTGCAGGCAGTTGAGAATGAGTTTCTATTTTACAGTGTTCCAGAACTCGTTGTATCACAACCATAGGCAACATATTGTGTCTGTGAAATCACACCCTGCATTTCTGATTGCCCGAGTCCCCAGATGCTTGTGTTTGCCAAGCTAATCCCGGGACAGTATGGTAGCCCAGTCAATGCTCATTTGATCCACCTCAATAATTCAAACATCATTTATTCAACTGTCCTTTCCGGCGTAGGCAAACATCAATCCAGATGTAGACGTTTCTTCTTAAAATGCTAGGATTTTTTTCCCCTCTTGAATATTCTGCACTTAAAATCAAAACATATATATTTGCAGCTCCTCTTCTGTCATAATTTTCTGCCCTAAAAGACGGAATAAACAATCACCCGAATGTTCAAATAATAAAACACATCCATTTGTAAAGTAGTGCACTATGGTCAAATGTACTATTGATTCACATTTCTTTGTGCAAAATGTCCAAATATCATCCAGAGACAAAACATACTGCAAGAATGACATCATTCTGTGTAAATGAATATTACAACATCAGTATTAACGCTACAGCCCTTCAGTCATTCCAGATTTGAGTAACTTCATTTAACCAATTCCTTAAAAATAATTCAGTTTGTTAATGTAAACAGGGTCAGTTGTGAGCAGGATATGAAGGTGAACATAAACAGCTTCTCGTAAACAACAGTTACAGAGTCGGAGCTATTATGCTGATACTGTTATAGGAGGAATGTGACTTATAAAATAATGGACCCAGAGGGAAAGACACAAAAGGAGAGATAGAAGCAGAGTGAGAAAGGGAGAGACAGAGCAAGATACAGAAAGATAGAAATATATAGAGGGAGCCAGAGAGAGAGGCAGAGAGAAGAGGCCAGGGAGAGAGGCAGAGAAGGGGTCCAAGGAATGAGACAGGGGGCCAGGAAGTGAGGCAGAGAGGGGGGTCATGTAGAGAGGCAGAGAGACACCAACAAAAAAAGGAGAGGGATAACAGGAGAGAGGAGCAGAAGGATAATGTTCGAGAAAGAAAAAATGGGAAGAAGAGGAAATATATATAGAGTGGACAGAACAGAGAGAGGGGGGTAAAGTGAGCGATAGAGAGAGGGATAAAAACACAGAGGAGAGAGCGATAAAAACACAGAGAGAGGGAGGCAGGAGGACCAAGTCTAAAGATGTGAGACTTGCAGCTTGTTAGTGGGCTGAGTCATCCCAGATTGGCCTGGAACTCACAGTGAGTGTTGGTGTGTGTGTGTGTGTGTGTGTGTGTGTGCGTGTGTGTGTGTGTGTGTGTGCCCTGGTGAAGCTTCTGTGTTGAAAGTGTAGAGGTAAAAGCATGGGTACTGTGCGTGTGCTCGCCAATCGGTGTGTTTGTGTGACCTGATGAAGTAAACCCCTGTAGTACTACAGCCATGTTTTGACGTGTGTAGAAACAGTTAGCAAACACGCCACATTACTTCCACCTTCTCTCCCCTCACTTTGGCGGGTGGAGAAAAGTAATCCGTTCCCCGTCTCCCGTGTCAGCCAGCCTGTGGACGGGTGACCTTGGTCTGAACTCAGAGCTCACCACAGCTACCTCCTGCGTTTTATCCTATCCTCGGGCAAGGCTTCTCCATCCCGGTCCAGGCAATGTGAGAGACATTGGTTAAAAAAACGAAATGGTACAAAGTAAATTTAACAATGCCACTGCTTTAATGTCACATGGGCTTCAATGAGCTTGTTGTTATTTGTCAGTGAAAAAAAATACCTGGGACTATTTTTCACTGTTCAAAGGGTTAAGCAAGATTACTCTCTTGTGTTATATATTATAACTTCACAGAAAATGAAATTGTCTGCCAATTTTTTCCATCCTATTTTACATTTCGAAAAAATGAAATTTCCCCAAAACCCAGCAATGAACACATAATCACGAGTTCTGTTGTTTCAGTCTGAATAGATTGCTGGCTAGCTAGCAGTGGTTAACTGACCATTCTGACGGTCAGATATCTCCACAGAAGCAACATCTAGGACTACGCGGAACGCTGCCGTTGTCCATTTTTACACTTTATCTAGTCACATTTTAAAAAAAAATGTTTATAGCTACCTGACAACCTCATGCAATTGTTTGCACTTTTTCGGCGATGCTAGGATACATTGACTTTTCCTAGAACTTGTACTGCACAATGACAATAAAGTTGAATCCAATCTTATACATCTGCAGTAATAGTAGAATGACAGTGTTTCACATAGCGTGACAAGCGTCATTTCCTTCTGACCGACATTCAGTTAACTACATTTTGTTCAAGCGAGAAAATAAGAATCATTATAAAAGGGCAGGAAATCATTATGCCATCTAAAAAAGTTAGAACGGCTTTAAGCCGGTTTCAAAGCTTTTGTGAGTTGGTCTAAAGAAAGTAAAAGTGAGCAACTGCACTTTGAGGTAGGAGTTCAGCTCTTTTAAACCCCTCAAATCAGGTATGGCCCAGGCCCCCCTCCAAACCCCAGGAAGGTCAGATGATCCCCCTACGTCACCAGGCATTTCCTGCATTTGCATGGCCTACTAAAATAGCCAGGCCATTTGTGGATTCTCTGGGCCCCTTGGCCCATGAGGAGGAACCTGGACTGATCTCAGTGTCTGTAGAAGGAATTTCCTCATGTCTGTTTCCTTCTCACCCTTGGCAGGGCGAGCCATATTAATTCCTCATCGCCATTCTCCAGTTTGCTTGCTTGCGCTCTCTCTCCCACACGCTTGCAAACAACCGCAGTTAATTTGCATAATTACAGATGTAATTTGTTTCTCTTTGCACAGAAGCAATTTCCCCTTCATTTAAGCACTGTCTACAACTGGAATTTAAAACTACATCATTGCACGTTAAAATAGCTGAGCTTTAACTCACAACTGCAGATTTATGCATGCATGCCAACACACACACACACACACACACACAACCGCAAGCAAGCCTGTGTCCATACACACCTCCCTCACCTACCCAACCGCCCACCCACCCAAAAGGAGAAATAGAGTCCTGTTTTCCATGTGTTGGCCAGGCTCCATGGTTCATCAGAGAGCCAGAGGCCTAGGCTTTGTGATAGCCGGTTGAGGAGGTACGGTTCACTGACCCTCCTATGTCTCCGGTAGCTAGTTCTGTTTTAAGTGCTGCTAGCTTTACCCAGCACATTGTCTTTGGAAAACCCTGTTGGTCGTCGCCATGGTTACTGCTGGAGACAGAGAGAGAGACAATGTTTTCAGACCGTAAGTGGTTTCCTTGTAACATAGGAATTTTTGTTTTGGAGGATCTGGTTTGATAACAGGATGTAAGAACACGCCCGGAAGCCCATCAACCTTTTTGGGTTAATGCAGCTCCAACTGAAGAACCCTGCATATGCATTTCACCATTAACCAATGGGGACGAGGGGTGAGGTATATGGCCAATAAACCACGGTGAAGATCTGTTCCTAGATACAGCACGGTGAAGATTTATTTCGGGATACAGCACGGTGAAGATCTGTTCCTGGATACAGCACTGTGAAAATCTGTTCTTGGATACAGCACCGTGAAAATCTGTTCCTGGATACAGTACGGTAAAGATCTGTTCCTGGATACAGCACAGTGAAAATCTGTTCTTGGATACAGTACGGTAAAGATCTGTTCCTGTTTACAGCACAGTGAAAATCTGTTCTTGGATACAGCACCGTGAAAATCTGTTCCTGGATACAGTACGGTAAAGATCTGTTCCTGTATACAGCACAGTGAAGATCTGTTGATGGATACAGCACGGTGAAGATCTGTTCCTGGATACAGCACTGTGAAGATCTGTTCCTGGATACAAGGCCTAGCTGTGTTTTCAAGTTTTTTTTAAAGGGCAGTAAGGTAGAATAAAAGGGAAGGTAGTGTGCTTGAATAGCAGTGAGCCAAATAATTTTTTTACTGATGGTAAAATCTCTCATGTCACGGCTTTCAGACAATCAGCAGTCAGGGATTGAACTACCAGGTTTAATATAATAATAATAATCAGTATTATTATTATTATTATATTAAGACTGTAGTCTTTTTCCTCTCTGGCCATGACTAATACGTTCTATGAAATCTTCCACTTACATAACAATGCATTGATTAGCAAAACTATAAAGAACCAACATTTTTTGTTAGTGAAAGTCAGAGGTGAGAGGACGACCGTGGAACTGTGAAGATGAACGATTCTGCTTCATTTTTCTCTATTCACCTTTGCGTTTCTCCAACGAACCTTGAATTCCAGCTCCCTGACGAGGCATGGATGGCTCCTTTTGCCTGAGTGTGGAGTGAATGTGGGGAACGCTTTAAATGCCTGAGCTCTGTGTTCAGGAGCGCCATGAACTCGTTGGCCTTGCCTGGATGACGGCCCACACACCTCCTCTCTACTTGTAATAAAAAACATTTAACTGAAAACATTTTTCGTCCTGTGAGTAAGATTTGGGTTTGTCTGCCGCATTTCAACATGAACCACTACTGCTGAATTGCAGTATTCCGCCGTTGTTTGTCAACTGCAGCACATTATCACGACCTATCGGCTTAGTTATCCAGACGTGGGGATTGGAACTAAGACTGGAGATGTGCCGAAGTTATGCACCACAGTGAAAGGGAAGAGAAGAAACAACATGAGCGATGTGAGCTCAAGATATGAGAGAAAGAGAGATGGACAAAAGAGCGAGGGACAGTGTGAAAGACACGGTGAAAACAGAGAGAAGAGAAAAAGAGAGAGAGAGGAGAGAGAAGAGAGAGAGAAACAGCGAGGTGCCACAGCCGCTACTCACACACGCAGGCCGGCAGCTGACCAGACCAGTTATGGTCCTGCAGGCAGATCCTCACAGAGGAGCCGATGAGACGAAACCCGGGGATACACTGATACACCACCGTCTCCCTGTAGCCGAAGTTCTCCCCGATCACCTGACCATTCACAATGGTCTCAGGTACACCGCAGTGGCCCGCTTACAGGAGGAACACAGAGACATCGTTAGAGGGACACAGAGAAGGAAAGAGAGACAGATGGCTGGACAGAGAGCAGGGGGAATAAAAAGAAAGAGGGTGAGAGATACATACGCGGAGAGATGGGGAAGAGAGTGGAGAGAGGGGCGTAAAGGGTTGTGTGGAGAGGTGGAAACATGGGAAAGAGAGAGGGGGTGGAGAGAGAGGGTACAGAGGGAGAGAGCAAGAAACAAAGAATGCAAGGAAAAGAGGAAAAAGATGAAAACATTTGCTGGTTTTCTTACAGAAACAGACAAAGAGAGAGGAGAGGGGCCGAGAGAAAGAGAATGAAAGTGAGAAAGATAAGGAGAAACCGAATGAGAAATGACTCAGAGAGCGATTTAAGAATTGTCCTGAACATTCCTGTTCAGCAGAGGTTACAGACAGACAGGAAGACAGACAGACATGCAGGCAGGCAGGCAGGCACACAGACAATGTAGGCTACAGTGAGTTTACGAGAAGATCATTCAAACAGACAAGTCGCCGAAATATATCAGGTCCACAGACGCGCCTCAGACAAACGAAGGAAGCCCGGAATAGATATGAATCCTGTTTCTACAAACTTGGCACCAGCACACAGAGACGTTCCACTGTGAGCCGTTTTACCACATTAGACAGATGATCAACGGAGGGGGGGGGCAAAATAATACAGTAACATCCTTGGAGCAGCAGATAGTGTATACTTCACAGGCAGTGGAAACATGGGGAATGAACTGGACGCTTTACCCAAGCAGCGCGTCTCCTGTCCGCTCCACAGGCCAGAGGAGAGACATTCTCTCACGGTAGAGCCCACCAACATGAAGCCCACGTCGCACATGAAGATGGCGGTCGCGCCGAAGGTCATCTGCGTTCCGATCTTCTTCCCATTGGGCGGGACAGGCAGGTCCCCACAGGAAATGACTGGGAAACAGACCACATCAGCAGCAACAACATTGGCAAACGTCACATTGTTCTTCCATGATGACGCGACGCGCGGAGGTTTGAAGTTCAAACGGGCATGCGACCGGAGCCATTTCTAAACAAAGGCAATTCTGATTGTTTCTGGGATCCTCAGAATTGAGGGAAGCGGAGGGAGAAGGGGGAGAGGGGGGAGAGGGGGGGAGGAGGGGAGAAGAGAAGGAATCGAATGAAGGTAAAGAGAGGTTGGAGGTGCCCGGGGGATTCGGGGGAAAATTGAAAACAGGAAAATCAATGTGGTTCAGTCTGGTGCATTCTGTGTTCCTCCAACATTCACACTCCAGGCAGTCGCTACTCCTTCGCCTGCATCCCAAACAACCAGGGCCCAAAGTAAACACACTGTGACCTCTAACTGTCAGTCTCACTTAGCAAATTATTAAAGCGGAAATATGTCCAAAACCACATATACAAGGTTAAATAATGCAAATGCCGTACAAGCCAGATATGTAAGCTGTGACATTATTCTGCATTTCGTAGTTGTATTAAGTTGTCAAGCCACATGTACATTTTTTTAACATCTGATCTGATGAGAATCAAGCTGACTGCAAATCCCACAATGCAATGCTATCTCCAAACAAGCAGGCAGGCTTGTCTTTTTTTAACTCTCTGGCTAGTTAGCTATAATACAATGAATTAGTAAGAAATACTGTTGTAAAACCCCAAACCATAACCAATAGCAATTTAAGAGTCAGCTGAAAACATTGCATGTATAGAAAAAAATCTGTATTAATCAGGTTGCTATAGAAACAAATAAAGGGACCTGCAGAGAGACATGAGGAGAGACAAGAGAAGAGAGACACCAAAAGAGCAACACCTGCTTTCAGTCACGAAAGTTGGAGGAGGAATTCATGTTCATCAGAGGGCTCACTGGGTACTTGATGAAATACACTGCTCAAATAAATTAAATGACGTAACAACGGTCAATAGAAACCTAAGTCACCGACCGATTGATGGCTGGATTCAAACTCGAAAATCTAAGTAAAAATTGAAAGCACAGGCTGTTCCAACTGGTTTGAATTTCATCCCGGCAACTCATATTGTGACTGAGTAGTGTGTACGGCGTCCATGTGCCTGTATGCACTCCTGACAACGTCTGGGCTCCTGATGAGATGGCGAATGGTGTCCTGGGAGATCTCCTCCCAGACCTGCATCAGGTCATCAGTGAGCCTCTGCCTTTGTTATCCAGGAACTGCTTACACACTCTGGACATTGTCCTGCACCAGGAAGGAACCCAGGGCTCATTGCACCGGTGTAAGCCGATGGGTCTGAAGACATTATCCTGGTACCTAACAGCAGTCAGGGTACTGTTGGCTAGCACGTGGACGATATGCCTCCCCAGACCATCACTGACCCACCGCTAAACCAGTCATGCTGGATGATGTTGCATCTGTGAAGAGAACTGGGCACCAGTGGCGACACTGCCAATTCTGGTGTTCCCTGGCAAATGCTAATTCAGCTGCACGGTGATGGGCTGTGAGCACAGGTTTGGTCAAAAACATCCACACCAGTAGCCCACTGAAGGTCATTTTTTAGGACTCTGGCAGCGCTCCTCCACAAAGGAGCAGTTATCGGTCCTTCTGCTGTGTTGATGCCCTTCTATGGACCTGTCCAGCTCTCATGTGAAAGTGCGTCTCCAGGTATCTCCTCCATGCTCTTAAGACTGGGAGACATCGAAAACCTTCCTGCAGCGGCACGTATGGATGTGCCATTCTGGAGGAGCTGGACTACATGCGCATCCTGAATGGGCTGCAGGTACCGCCTCATGCTACCAGCAGTGACCAGGACACCAGCGAAGACCAGGACAAAACCAGAGAAGAATCAGTCAGGAAGGATCAGGAGAGAGCAACTGTCTGCAAACCATGTCTTGCTGTTGCCTCTCCAATGCAACTGTTGTCACTTTGATTTGCATCAAAACAGGTGACACTGATTCACAATCGCTCCTGCTCCCAAACTGGACAGATTCATATCTCTGAAGATGAACTGACTTGGTGTCACACCGTAATGATTACGTGTTCCCTTCATTTTATTGAGCAGTGTATGTACCGCGCCATGATGATATTCACTGATTACCAAGGACGTATGACTGATTTCCCAGAATGCCGGCAAGGTATTTTGAAACGTGTTGATCTATGATCAATGTAGCCAAGGTGGGGGTCCACCGTAACACCCTGAATGTGAGCACAACAGGACAGGAACACAGTGTCAGGTAGAAAATGGCTGTCTCTACTCACTCTGGCAGTGGGGTCTCTCATTCCGCCAACTCCACAGGCCATTGGCCATGCACTGGATGTGGGCGGGGCCAAGGCGGTAGTAGCCCGGGTCACAGCTGAAGATGATCTTGGTGCCGTACTCATAGTGGGAGCCGTTCACGATCCTCCACCTCCCATGTTCCAGAGAGAAGGAACCAATGCTAGGACACACTACCACTGTAATGCACACGCACACACACACACACACACACACACACACACACACACAGTCAGAAGTCAGTTGGCATAACCCTGAGATTAATCTCCCTTATTGAGGTGGAGAAGATGGAACACCATCATGTATTCTTCTCTACTCTGCAAACTGTTGACCTCCATTTGCTCTGCTTCATGAGGCAGCCAGGCATTTTAAACAGGCTTCTTAATAGGCAATAACTTAATGTTTTGGCAAAATACAAACTAATCCACTCATAAATTAGTGATGGATTGCCTTTGAGGTGGGAATTCATTTTAAGAGGGACGTAATTGCCCTCATGAAAAGCTGTGAGGGGAACACACACACACACACACACACACACACTCTTCACCAGCAGCTAGGCCAGCCTCTAAGCCCAGTGTTAGGTCCCTGAGCAGAGGGCACACGGGCGCACACAACCATCCCTACCGGAGCAGCGTGGGATCTTGTTGTGGTTGCTCCAGGTGCCGTCCGGCTGGCACAGCGCGCTGGTCAGCTCCTTGGAGGACAGGCGGTAGCCGTCGTTGCAGAAGTAGGTCACGCGCGTCCCCACAGAGTAGTCCACCGTCAGCACGCCGCCGTTCACCGGAGCCTTTGGCACCCCACAGGACACCGCTGCCGGTGGGGGGAGGAGGGGGGAGGAGGAGAGTCAGCGCTTGTACAGCACAGAGGGTGAGAAGCGGTGTTTCCAAACTACACCCAGATCAGCCTCACACACTCAGCATACAGGAACACACGCACACACACACCCCCTCCCCCCGCACACACACACACACAACCACACACGCACACAAACACAGCATACATGCACACACGCACAACCTGACACACATACACACACACACACACACACACACACACACACACACACACAATCTCACACCCACACACATCATATACAAACACAAAGCACACTTACAGAGCACACAAATATCACACCAAAGACACAAACACACAGTTAGTGTGGACAGCACACACATTTACATTAAGAAATGAGCGTTCCCTGATTCTACACACACACACACACACACACACACAGACACAAAGGCCTGCTGAAACACTGATCAGACCAGAAATTGTGACCCAGACAAACCCTATGCATTTATATAGGTAGTCAATCAGTTCAGTGATTTTATAACCATTCACAGACAGCTCTTCTCACAGAAAGAAATACAGATTCTGCTCCTCCGAATGTAGATTGGCACTTTTTGAAAAACACTGAATCTGTTCTTGAACTGTTTTAGCTAATAGGGATTATTGAGCACAGTGGCAGCTCCCACACAATTACTCAGTGCTTGCTCAACTTACATACTATTTACCGTCCCCAATCCGTCTTCAAACAATGACAGAGGGGCATCTTTTAGGAACGGACTTACTAAAACATCACAGAACGTACTCTTCTCAGAGAGAGAGCGTTAGCAAGAAGAAAGACCAGTGAGAGAAGGGGGAGAAGAGAGGACAGAGAGAAAACAGAGAGAAAAACAAACAAAATTAAACATAAAAGTCGAAGATCCAGAGTTGTCAAAGAGGAGTTGAGTGTTTGTTTGGATGTCAACTCACACCTGTGGGGTTCATATTTCTGGCAGTGAAACAAAAAGAATACATTTCTGTCAACTTTCTTCTCGTTCTTCTCATCCTTTACGCCACAACAAGTATACATTTTCGTTTTCAGGGGAAATGGTAGGACAGAGATTTTCCGGTTTGGCTGTTAATAAGGGGACACTCCAGTTTGAACCCCACCTCCACACTCCATCACACAAACAAACTAGCAAATGAGGTTGTATTTTAGTGGAAAATAATTATCAATAATAATAACAAAGATTGTATTTGAGATCTAATTTCAAATCTTAAAGGTTGTATATCTGAAAGGAAATAAATCCTAATATCCTAAAGTCCAGTTCACAATATCCTTGCCTAACTGCAACAACTCCCCAAGATGTTCCGGAGAGTGGAAGATCTAGAAGTGTCCTCTGTGCATATCTCACTAGGCTGTTAAGCTTCCTCACAGTGCTTGCTCAGCTAGGAAGTACCCGCTGGCAGGCACACAAACCCAGGAAGAACAGCTCATGGATTTGACCTCCTGGCTGCATTGACAAAGCTCTAGCATATTGGAGGCAGTGAGTTAAGCCACGACCACAGACATTTGTGTATGCATGTGTGTGTGTGTGTGTGTGTGTGTGTCTGTGTGTGTATATATATCTTCCCTGTTGAGAAAAGTTTGAAAAACAGTTCTGCCATTAATTATCTCATCTCAAGAAAGAGACTCAAATTTTCTATTTCTCTTTGTCACGCTCAGTCTCTCTCGTTGTTTCAGTCTTTTTTTCTCTCTTTCCAATCAGGTTAGAATGAGATGCAGGTCTTAACCGAGGCGCTATTACCTGCCTTGAGAGAACTAATTCAAACCAAGACCAAAGTGGCTCTGGTCAGTGGATTGGCACCACACAGGTCAAGTCTCTACATTCCTGGACACTTCGTCATACTGATTTCTTTATACTGACAATCATAATGTTTAGTTCCACCATTAAGTATTTTACAAGACCCCATTGCGTGCATACAGGACAGCCTTGGTCTAGACGATAGAAACAACATGTCCTGTTGGGATTATACTGAGGCTATTCTCTCCAGGCCCAGTTTTCTTAGTGAACAACCACTGTCTCCTGGATGTCTGGTTTTAGCCCAGCAGACCGGATTGACGTGTCTTGACACACTTCTGAAGTCGATGTCGTCATATTATGTCACGACATGTTAGTGTCCTTCCAGCCATCGGCGCTTGGCAGTACGGTGTCATCAAATCACATCAAATCACAGAGTGCAGCTTTAGAAAGCGGACTTGGAAAAAAGTCCAAAGAAAATCTTCTGAAGGGAGCTTTTAGAGCGAAGAGGTGAGGCTGAGGTGGGTACATTTGAGGAGGCATCGGTATTAGACATTGGTGAGAAAATAGATTTTTATTCAGCCTCTTTTCATGTGTAAAATTTGTTTGACGTTTAATGTAGAAACGGCTGGGCAGCGGAAGATAAGTGTTAGTGACTACTATGGAAAAGGAAACCCATTCAATTTGACACACTAGTAAGTACAACAGGATGACAATTCTCTTCCGGGAAAATGTAAGTAAAAGGGTAGTTAAATGGTAGTAGATTCTCTATTATGAGCAATGTCAGCCATAGGACTGCAGTTTTAGTCAGGACGTCCTGAATATATTATTATTTGTTTCGTGATCCTGGCCAACCCCCGGCTAAGGGCAGTTTATTATAGTAGAAGGTTTCAGTGCCATGCCACTGACTGTTGTTGACTATACGCATGAACTATACATTATCTGTCCCTGGGTCTGTCCCAATCAGATAGACAGGAACTAACCTTGTCCTATGCTTTCTGCCCTTCCCTCTTAACCTAGGGTGAGTGAACCTTGTCAGAGGACCTGGCATCAGGATTTCCCTGCCTGTGTTCTCTTCTTCGTTAGGATCCGAAGAGCGGACGGATCGTTAATTAGCCTTCATGGTCCGAGGTGTTTCATCAGTACGGGACCCGGACCTCACCTTGGCAAGCGGGGACCGGGGAGTCCCAGGCAAAGTATCCGTAGGTGTTCCTCCTGCACACGGCTGTGCTGTTTCCTATGAGGCGGTAGCCCCGGTCGCAGGCCCATCGGACCAGGCTGTTGATATGCCCACCCGTCTGGCTACTGATGGACCCGTGGAGGGGAGAGTCCGGAGTGCTGCAGTACAAAGCTGGGGGAAGGTAGGGAGACACAGCAGGGTGGAGGGAGGGAGAGGACGGGGAGAAAAGAGAGGCAGAAATAAGGAAAAAGGAGACAAACACACATGCACAGATCAGTAAAGTGGCTTTAACCAGAGCTCTATAAAGATTACTACACCAATCTATCTGGCAACTTGTTTTCTATCCATCTTTTCCAATGTAATTATGACTGACTAGCTAGCTGCTTACTGCTGTTGGTACAAACATGGATAATCCATCCAGTATATCAACTAGAAGTGGGTGTTTTTTTAAACATGAAATAAAGCCTACCAGCAAGGTTGTGATGATTATTTATCTATGCTGTATATTAATTACGCGGCTACATTAATCACAGTCTTTCCAGCACTGGCCCACGTTACGGCACACGTCAGAGATCTGGTCAGAGTGGTGATGAGGAAGCCTGAGGCGTGGCAGCATCCAGCATTCGCCCTCGTCCCAGAGCACTGTAGCCCGGCACGCACTGTCACACCGCATCAGCACACAACCACACACGGCACGGTCGGCCTAGGTGTGTTTCTGTGTCCCGGAGGATTCCGGAGGGTGAGATGAAATAACGTCTCTCCTTGTGAGGTTCGGCAAAACGCTAACCCTGGTCCTCGGGGCAGCTGTGTCTACGCGTGCTGCGTCTATCAGCCTGGCACGAGAACCGGTGGAAGGTGACCTTGGGGGGAGTGGCCAAGTCATTCGGACGGACTTGACCGTGCAGGTTTAAGACGCATAGGCAGGTTAAAGACACATGCGGGCTATATTAGTTTGACGTTTTTGGATTTTCAGAGCGTGCCCATGGGAAGAAGTCTCCGCTGACGAGATTTTGAAGAAATGTTTTGCTTATGCAATCGCCCGCTACTCGCGCATTCAATAGCTTACTTTGCAAATCATGCAAATGAAGCCGCTGATATGTATTAGGGAAACGTACAGAGATCGTTGTAGTAAAACATTTCTTTGCATAAGGAATTTTCCAGGGCGACAACATGTACACTTCCAATCTAAAGACACATGTAATAGAAATAGATCTGCTAGGGAGTTCAACCTGACTAGTTAGTAGACTATCAGATTTGAATGTCGTTCTTGTTGCCTAGACTGACTTAGACCACTCTGCACGTCACTGAACATACTGCACTATTTTCATGGAAACACTATCTGGCTCGACAGCAAAGAATAGGCACTGCTTTTAAAAAAAAACTAAATAAAGGTGAACCATGCAGTAACTGCCTTGCTCTTCCACCGAGCCTGCGCAGAATGGACGCAGCTCAGCTTTGACTAGATGGACACTAGGCTGTCCCACAACAACTTTACACGGGTACAAGATACATGGGGCGAAGTGTTTTGCGAGAGGATCGGTTGGACTAAGTCGATTGAGCCAAACCCTAAAGCACCAGGAATTTATAAGTACTTGCGAATTTGCTTATGAAGGCCAAGTTTGACGTCCACCAGACCTATGCAAATGTCCGGAAACAAGATTAAGTAGAACGTGGATTCAATGCCAGAGATGTTATGTTTTCCACTGTAGTGACTATAAAGAATTACAAAATTAAAGCCCCCTATTTCAAGTCACTCTGGAATAGAGCGTCTTAAAAATAAGTAGAAGGTTGCGTCGAATGTGAAGAAAAAGTGGTTCGTGTTGCCAGCTTACCACCATTTTATCTAATTCAGAAAAACCTAGTTTGGGTAACATTTGGGTTTAGCGATGTTGGCACTCATGAGGCTACTATTGACATAGCTTACTGGGCAAATTACTGGTTTCTTAGAAACGCATAAGAACATGAAAACCAGCGGACGTGACGTAATTTATCACCTCCCTCGATTTGTATGATGAGAATGACTCAGACTAATGACTCCGAATTCCACCAGCTGGTCAGCCTGAACTACAGGGACAAACATTGTGTTCCTCAACATGTCATTTTAACAACTAGAGTAGCCAACAGGATAAAATCAAACCTATTCATCCGGGAGAAATTGAAGTTCACAGTGCAAGCTCTTGCTTTCAGGTAGGCATTCTGTATGCCTTATTAATTGCACTAGATAGTCAAACCACCAGCGTGCCCACAGCCACTGGTCTAATTGTGTGTGAACAATGGTAAGGGGGCAGCACTAAGGGAATGTAGTAGGGAAATGAAAAGGAATTAAAAGCTGAAGAGAAAGCAACCCTGTCATGTCATCTTACAGAGAAGAATATCAACGAGAAGCAAAAGCATGCTAACAGAGTGGGGTTGGGAGAGGGAGGGAGAGGAGAGAGAGGTAAAATGAGAGACAGAGAGAAAGAGAGAGATAAAGACAGAGACAGAGAGAGAGCAAGGGACAGAAATAAAAAAAACGGAACTTGCTCTGAGGCATTAGTTGCAGAGGAGAGGATGTGGAAGAGAGACTCATATTTTTTCAGAAAGAGAGAGATGGAGATGCTTGACTCTAGCCTGAGCGTCATAACACTTCAAAGCAGATTTACTCCAAATCTTTTGCATACTTAAACGAGCGAGGAAGTTATCCCCCAGCAAATCTCCTGACGCACATACTGAGTGAAGAATTACTAGTCCCCTCAGCTCCGTGCCGCTATGTTATGTGAAACCAACAAACTCTGAGGCAGCTCATCATTTGCACAATAGCAGTTATTATTTTATCTGGAAAAAGTCTCAGAAATGTAACTGGGTTAGCGAAACAAAAATAAACAAGAGGGGGCAAATGTTTTTCATGCTATCACAGAGTTGTCGTGCTCTTCGCCCCCTTGCTTCCCGAACGAAACAAAACAAGCATCGTTATTTCCACCCGGAGCCTTGGGCTAGCCAATGACGTTCTGGCTAAAATCACACGTGAGCCTGCCTTAATAGCTTGGACCTGTTGAAATGTCCCCCTAGACATTTAAGAATATTTTTTATTACTCCCCCAATAGTATTTCAGTGTAATCCTGGCAAAGAGTTTTTAAAGAAATACAAACTCGTAGGAGATTATATTTAACATGAAATAAAATCTTCATATATTACCTATGTCGTCATTGACGCGTACTACCGTCGGCAGACATTCTTGACTGGGGAGCTGAGACCGGTCTCATCTCGAGTCAGCTGAGACGGGTCTCATCTCGAGTCAGTATGCAGGTCTGTTGCAGTATGCAACAGACCTGCATACTGCTGTTTGGACTCGAGTGATGGGCATCCGCTCGTTTCGTTCACACGCAGCCAATGGCAATAAACCACAAAATCTGCCATTATGTAATTGACATATTTTGTTTTTGTTTTCTTAGACCATTTCTTAATTCAGGAATTTATATACTCTAAAATATATAAATGTCAATTGTACCCCACTATATTAAATAGCTTTGATCAGCTCTGAGCTGTATGATACTGAATATTAAATAAAATATATAGTCATATATAGATTTCCAGTCATTAATATTAAATCTGTAACAACATATTTAAAACAGTTTTGTAATTGCAATAGTAATTCATTATTATGTGTGTTATAAATGTAATATAAAGTATGGAAATTAAAAGAACAAACCCAACATCGAACACTTTTACATGGATCATAGAAATCATAAACAAACAGTGCTTTTGAATTGATAAATGGCTGTTTTTAATAGCTTACTTACATTCATGAATGTAGGAACAATGTTCAAAAAACAAAACACTACTAATCCATTATACATGCTAATGTGCAGATATTATAAAGTGCTACAGATTTTATTTTGCTGAAGCGCAAGAACAAAGTCTACTAACAACTATACCAGATTAATGCTTCATGCTTCACTAGCACAAAAAACAAGGATAGGTGTTAGTTTGCTATTTCTCTGATAAAAATAGATCAAGTTTGAGTAGAAAATCAGTAAAGTACTTTCCGAAGAGATACTAGATCATACAGGAGATTTTGGAAGTAAGGATGAAAAGAGATGTTGCCATGGCTACAGTAAGACAAAACCTACACTATGGTCTAAAAAACAACTAAAAAGTTTTTTGTCAGCATAGCGACTTTCATATGCTTGGCTTGTTCATATTATCCTGGCCTTAGAACGGTCTTGCCCCTAACAAGCTATTGTCCAAATTCTGTACTGGTGCCGATGTTCAGCAACAATCTGCTCTGTTACCTCTGCTCCTCTGGCTTTTCACACTGTGAGACACACACACACACACACACACACACACACATACTTACAGACCCACAGGGCCATTAAGGACAAGCTGGCTGTCACAACTCTGACCAGCGCTTGACCTGGTCAGTTTCCATCTGTCCCCAGCTTGTTCCGGCCAGATAGCGGAGTGCGACGTAGGGGGAGACCCAGCTCTGTGGCTGACTAAGGTCCCCAGGCACTGGCTAGACAGATGTCTCCAGTGACATCTACATCATCACTATGCAGTGTCAGGGACGCCGCGGTGAAAATAGGGTTCATCAAGTCACCAATTACTTTGCTCTGGAATCCATTAAAGCTACACAAAAGCTACCCTAAGGAGACTGTTTTTGTGTTGTTGATTACATAAACTATATGTAATCGAGTACAAACAGGAGGAACGGGATCACGTCGGGGTTCACGTAATGTCTAATGTAGCCTATTGTACCACGGCAACAATTCATGTGAGAATCAGGCAGGTCAAATGCCGAAAACAGAAATGATTGCCTGCTGGAGCCATTTTTTTACGTTGAGTTTTTTCGATCAGGGAATGAGTGCATAGCCCTAGTTAGAGCATAATCTCATTACTGTGCTGCTCTCTGATATTTAAGGCCTGTGGTTGACCTCTCTAACACTATTTAAATGCATCAATATACTTTAACAAACATAATTAACTGTTCAATACCTCATGGAAAGACAGACACACATTGAGTGCAACCACAATATTCCACATGCAAGTTTTTAGGGTAGCTATATAGAAACATGCTCTAGCCCTTTGCTGTTGTTCCCCTCACTGACACGCACACGCATGCGCGCACGCACGCACACGCACGCACGCAAGCATACATGCACATTCGTACACACACCCGCACCACTGAATCTTAAAAAACGTAAACGTGCAAGTGAAAAAGAGTGATTTAAATGGATACGTACTTTGATACTCACCAACATAGCGGATCCGAAAGCCCTTCTTGTTGGTGCCGTGGTCGGAGGACCAGCGCAGAGTGAGCTGGTGGCCGGTCGTGGTGATGTTGAACGGTGCCGGCAGGTCACCGCTGAAGGTGGCCAGAGTCTGACTGGTGGGACTGGGACCTGTAGAGAGAGCGAGAGATAGAGAGAGGGATAGTGAAATGAATAGAGGTCAGGTTGGAGCTCGGGGAAAGAAAGAGGTGTTGTAGGTGGTGCTTTGAAAGGGTGCAGATTGGTTTAAATTAGAGCCCGACCCATTTAGAGGCAAATATATTTGCTTGCAATACCTTATTTGTTCTGAATCGGGAGCTCTTTCACCTGATATATGTCTGTGCACAACAAAAGCACAACAAACTACCTTTAAGGTGAGTTTGAATAAAAGCTTTACTGTGTAAAAGATCGCTAGATATGCACACGAACTGTTAAAATAATTTAAAGTGGCAAAAAAGGTGTTGACAGTTTAGCTAGTTGTTTGGACAAAGAATGTATGCTACACATTATAACACTGATGCTATGGTCAAACTCAATGGTAAATACTGTACAGTAGATACAATAGGTCTTTTTTTTCCTGAAATTGCACTGAAAAGTACCCAACTTCCTTTTAGTATATTGCCTGCAAAGTTTATGTACTACTAAAGCTCTGGCATTAAAATATTTTCTGAGATGTATAACAACAGGGTTTTGCAACAGACCCCATATGTATTAATGTTGTGACGTACAGTATGGGTTTTCAAAAGGTCAACACTTGAGTTTATTTATTTACATGACTGCTACTAACGTTAGCTCTGCGGGACAGGGGAAGTGTATGGCACAACGTTCACTGAGGTGGCACGTTTAGCTTTGACTAGGAGACTAGTTTCATCACAGAGCTAAAGTTAGCTAGCTAGCTTGCTGTCTTGGGGAGTTTAACTTGGACAAAAGCAGCACTGAATCACCAGCAGACCAGTTAATTTTGTGATTTTACTTTTAAATTATGACTTATTTGGCAACGAACAAACAGTTGATAAAAACGTAGCTATAAAACAATAGATTGTAGATGTGGTATCTCGTTTTTGTTGAGTAGACTTACGCAAGGCAGCTCAGAGCGCATTAATCCATGTTTAGTTGTTGCTACAATTGCAGTAGTGACCGGTTGTTTTACAACAATTGCCTGTCTATTGAACACTGGGAATTAAATTGCATCCATGTCAAGAATTGTCAGTTAGCTCCATGATTTGCGTACTTTCCAAAAAATCGTACAATTACCTGCAAAAGTTTAAGTATGTTTTCTATAGGGTTACAATAACCAAATTGCACTGAAGAAAAGATCCATTCATTTGGCTCAATGATTTTCCCGTTAATGTTAGGTTGAAAAAATGCAGCAATACTTGTAAAATTTCTCTTAGATTTCCTGTTTGAGCGTGTATGTCATGATCCGGTATAATTCTAGTATACCATTAGAGCTGTCAGGTGCCAAAGCTGAGAAGCTTTGCTTCCTATACTACAGCCTGCCAACAATAAAGTGGCAGCACTAATGACTGTAAAGCTAAACAGAGACCTGAGACCAGTACAGGAAAATACACACTGTTCATTTATTGTTGCCGTACTGGTGTTATTTATTTTATAATTCAATACATTCTATTGCATAGAAGTTGTTACAGAGTAACAAAGAAAAATGTAATCCAATAAATAATTGGTTTTAATTTAAGAAATGTACTTTCTGAGTATCTTTGTAGGCTTGTTTTGAGAACAATCCATGCTGAAAAATTATCATATACCATGGTGACCATGGTTTGTCATTCCAGTATAAACCTACATAGTTCAGTGCTTTCGCACTTGCCTCACATCGTTTCACAACATTCAGACTGAGGTCACAGAATGTTCTGTAGTCCTTGCATTCAATACCTCAACATTCAGACTTTCACGCCCAATTTCCCCAAGCTCAATTCACTGAAGATTACACCTCCAATGCTACTGAAGCCCAGCCAGACAGTTTGAGCACAAAACAAACCCAGGAAGTGATTTGAAAACATGATAGAGTGTAATAGTAGCCGGTTCACAGATCTGTTTCAGGTTGTAACGAGGCAGCAAAGCCAACACATCACAGTCCTGGCACCAGGCTAGTGTAACACGAAAATAGGCTACCATCAAAGACTTCCAGGATGTCAAACTCCCTCTCCGTCTGGAAGGACTCGAAGTACAGGGTGACGTTGTAGCCCTTCTCCACGTTGATGGTCCAGATACACATCTGGAGGTTGGGGTAGCTGTCGGGGTAACCTGGACTGAGGATCACCCCAGTAGAGTCGAACCTCACATCGTGGGCTGGACATTGCACTGGGTGGGCACAGAACAAGAGACAAAATGGACATTAGGCGGGGAATTAACTGTCTTTTGCCAGATGGCAACCCAACAGATAGTGCTCACTGAACAAATTAAACACGTAAACACATAAGGACAAGAGTCGAAAAAAGATGCCACACTCTCCCAGAGGACCCAGGAGAGTTGAAGATCGTGGTGTGACTTCATCCAAAGCATCAGTGCACAAGACATTCTGCTTCGGTATTATACTGAAACGCAGGACTTTGCAGGAGCCTGACCAAGCCAAGTCATTAGACCGTCATGACTCGAGAAAATCCCCACAGACGATGCCGCCCTCCACAAACTTGGACGATGCTAGGCCAACATGCCTTGACCAGTGTAGCTCCCAGTTGGTTGTACGACCGAGGCCAAATCCTAGACTGCAGTACACTGCTTGGCAGAAGACTGTCTTAGAGCGCTGTGCCACTTGGGAGCCCATGGTTTCTGTATGTATCATGGTAATCCATTAATTCCAGACATTACGCCAGCGTGAGCTGTCCTCCTGTCACCAGCTTCCACATGCACGGGCCCCCCCCACCCCTCCTGGCACTGTGTTGTCAGATGACCCTCAACTATTACAGGCATTTGAACTATTTCAGACCAACGAAGAAGCCCTTGATTAGGTGATCAGCTCTGCAACTTTGGGGCTACAACTGTGGGACATCTGGGAGCCCCCCCAAGAGAGATTTCCAAACCCCCCCTCGTTGATCCCTGTCTGTTTGTTTTAGAAAACACGGACGGACCGTAACGTCAGTTTGGGTGAAACTTTCAGCTCTACCTCATTCTATCTTTAGCGCACACCGGGGAGTCGGTTCTGATCGAGATCCAGTTCCGGTGGAAAAACACTGCGGCTGCGTTCCAAACGGCACACCAGTCCCTACTTCATGCACTTATTTGGACCAGAACCCTAGACAATACTGATGCACCATTTAGGCAACCGGGCACCATTTGGGACACCAGCGGTGAATGTTTCCAGGTTTTAACATATTTTCAGGTAGATTTTCAGGACAAATCCTGACAAAGTGAGTGCCACCCATGGGATGCCAGGCAGAAATATGGTGCCATAAAACATTAATGACAACAGCTGTTAAGCCTCTAAACACACTGAAAGGGAGGACACGGAAACATACCTGGAATGGAGAACAGAAAACACGAGGGGCAGAACCCAGCTAATGACTAAACTTTTTAATTACAGCAGCCACACACAACCCCCCCCCCCCCCGACACACGCACGCACACACGCACACACACACACACACGCACACACACCTTGACATAAGGGGGGAGGCCCGTCCATCTGAAGTCTTTCCCCTAGACGGCACGTCAGGACCTCACTGCCCACCAGAGTGAAGCCCGGGTGGCAGCGGTACCGGATGATGTCCCCTGATGGAAGGGAAGGTGAAGGGGAGGAGAGAAAGAGACAGAAGAAGAGTGAGAGATCAAAGAGAAGGAAAGGCAGAGACCAAGTGGGAGTGCAAATCAGAGTAAGGGAGAGAGAAAATGAAAGGGGGGAAGAGAGTGAAAACATCATAAAGTCAGAAAGAGAAAGAAAACGTATATGAATTTCTTCATTTATTATTTTCCTGGTCACTCGTACTTTAACAATTCCCATTTTTTTACAACATTGTACACAACTGGTTGTAAGATATTAAATATCTTAATATTTTTCAAACTTCTGTGTGTTATGTTGTACCGTACCTTGAATTTGATATGTTTTCATTTTTTCCCTTTTGTTATTCATATCTTTCTTATATTCCCCTTGCTTTGGCAATGTCATCTAATGTTTGATTCCCATCCCAGATACTTACGGCCCACCAATCACAGCGTTAGTTGCTAACTCACAGTAGAGAAGGAATATTGTGTTTCTGCATGTGTTCTAGCAATCTGTGTGTGTGTGTGTGTGTGTGTGTGTGTGTGTGTGGAGTCACATGCATGACAACACTTGACCTCTCTAAGCCCTGATAATCAACACTCTTTGAGGATATTCCTAATGTAGAAGCACATTCATTACAGGATAGTTAAAGAATAGAGGAGGACCTGTGAAGTACAAGGGCACATGGCAACAGTGAAATGTCTCAGTTCACAAGGAAAACGGGAAAGTGTCCGTTAACGTGAGCTAAGGTTTTCAAACGTCACGCCTGTCTGAACACACCTCCTGATCCCAAGTACAAACAGGCCAGAAGGAAAAGAGAAGAATATTTGCGTATTAAACTAATGAATGTGTTTACCAATTTCAAACTCCCTGTCCTCCATCAGGACATCAGCGTTCACCACCTCTGGGGGCGCTTGGCAGATCCTCAGCTGGTACGCTAGAAGAGGAGAAAGGAGAACATTAATATTCCAACTGTAATGGAAGAGTGGGATAGTGTCTGTGTCATTGTTAAGTAGTTATTGGACTGCAGACTCAGAACCTTCCTTTTCAACTTTTTTGGAAAGGAAAGAAAAAGGTGCAGTGGTCTCTTCATTTTTTTCCTGAGCTGTATTTATTAATCTAGATATGTACGGTACTGTGCAAAAGTATTATGCACCTGGAAGTCAGATGCACTAGAAGTAATTTATTTGGACAGTGTTAGTTTGGCAAAAAATTATGATAGGATATGATATATAAAACACGCACGCACTCACACAAATACTGAATTTCTCCCTCATTAATTATTAGATATTAATGGTCGGAGCATGAGTATCTGCTAAACTCAACATCAATGCTAATTACACTGTCCCCGTTGTCCATCCACCAGAGCCTCACGCGCAAAAGCCATGGATCTACATTGATTTCCTGTGTCTGGACAAAAGAGCATCCGAACTGGGATGGAGGAAAAACTACTGACATTTGAAAGGTTAAGCAGGACAAAATGAAGACGTCAGATTCCACACCGTCTCCACCTCGCTGCATAACAATTCATTCAGTGGCGATGTGATCGGGCCGCTGTGTTTAAGGGCATCTGATAAGCGCCGTGTACCTTTTGGGAATCAATGGAGCGGTCAACCTGCACTGTTCCGACGCAGAGGCACTGCTAACGATCTGAGGAAACGAGCACTGCTCGCTGGCATTAATTACGGGATAAAATAAGGTGACGGCGGTCAGAGATGTGCCCTGGGAGACATGCAAGACAGCACACAGTAGCACGAGCACGTGTTCCAATCGGAGAGTCTACATTTCACCTGCTGTGATCATAGTCACGGGAGGGGCATATGAAGAAAACATGACTCTGACTCTTTTGTTTCCCGCATGTGGGATTCACTCTGACTCTTTTGTTTCCTTCATGTGATATTCACTTTGACCCTTAGTATACTTCATGTGATATTCACTTTGAATCTTTTGTATACTTCATGTGATATTCACTCTGACTCCTTGTTAACCTGATGTGGGATTCACTCTTACTCCTTGTTAACCTGATGTGGGATTCACTCTGACTCCTTGTTAACCTGAAGTGGGATTCACTCTGACTCCTTGTTAACCTGATATGGGATTCACTCTGACTCCTTGTTAACCTGATTTGGGATTCAATCTGATTCCTTGTTAACCTGATATGGGATTCACTCTGATTCCTTGTTAACCTGATATGGGATTCACTCTGACTCCTGGTTAACATGATGTGGGATTCACTCTGACTCTATGTGAGATTGACAACCACAATCACCAGTTGAAGATAATAAGCAGTGAAAACTAGTGGTTTACAGGAATTGAGGCATCAGATGGCCACAAATTGTATCTTTAGTACCATGATGTCTGTATACCGTCCTGAATAACTATGCAATTTATCAACTTAAACCCCTCTCAAAACAGAATTGGAAAAAGTGACAGTTTGGCCTTTTGCTTGTTGAAGCTTATTCACAGTAATAATATATTCCATTGATTTATTTTCCCCAGCCAATCTTTGATGTGACCAACACGAAAACATATTTGATCATTCTGGACCACAAACTGCATGAATAAACTGGCTTCAGCCTATAACCTGATTATTTGACAGTTGAGGACATTCTAATAACCTAAATTAATATATATCCTAAGCGTTGAATAAATCTGCCCTAATTGACAGCAAACTGGAGTGTTCACTATCAGGGAAATAAAGTTGTCTCTCTAACTCGGTGGCCCATTTAAAATGAATCCAAGCTAAAGTCATTACAGAGGCAGAGTAATTCCCGTGCCAAATCCAAGTAAATACAGAGAGACGCTGCTGCAAATTCGGTCTATTCTAGCAACGTAAATTACATTACTAAGCCTTGTGCTTCGAGCATTGGGGCAGACAGGGAAAGGTTGCTGGTTTGAATCCCAACGCTGACAAGGAGTCATTGTGCCCTTGAGCAAGGGACTTAAGACTAATTGCTCCTGTAAGTTGCTCTGGATAAGAGCGCCTGTAAATGACTCCATGGAAATGCATAATGAGGAGCTAGGAGCAGTAAGCTGCACCAGACCAGATATGATGCTAAGGACCTCATTACCAGACTACAGCAGAGGTCTGCAATTACATTCAGCCATGGGCCGGTACATCATTTATAGTAATTTCTACACTGAAGCCCAAACAGATCTAGTAGTAGTAGTAAAATTAACAATAACAATACTACATTATCATTGTTACTATAATTTCCATTAATAAAACGGCCCTATGATTGATCCAAGACTCCTTTGAAACCCTAAAAACCTTTTAATAAACTGGAATCAACCAACTCCGACTACTGCTTGTCCATCTGCACTACATCAACGTCCAAACTTGCAGTTTACCCATAATTCATTTGGGAGGAGCTGAAACTAAAGTGGCGGTTAAGCACCTCGGCTGTTAGAGTGTAGGGACTGAAGTAGCTCTTAAGCCACCCTACTGTTCCCCATTTAGACAGACTGGTGGGGAGTGACGTCTGATACCGGCCAGAATCAATAAGCACTTTTAGTAAAGCCATAAGTGCTGCCTGTCGCTGAAAAATAGGGTCCTTGCTGTTGGTCCGGTTTGGCTGTTTATTCCAGTAGCACTGTGCCAATAATCAGTCATTCCACGGGAAACAAACACCCTCTTGTACAGCACAGTGTCGCTCTGGACATGTAGAGAACACTGATGCCCTACCACACCACACTGCTAATGAGACACACTTTACTGCATCCGATGGTTCACATTCAATTCAATGGTCCGTGCGTGGACAGGTCCGCTCAGTACATCCCGGTCTGCTTGGCTAAATCAAAGGATATTGTCTGTGTCTTGATGTCAGTGTAGAGAAACTATATCAGGGCAAGATCCCTTTGAGAAACAATATCAGGCCAAGGTCTCTTTGAGAAACTATATCAGGGTGAGGTCTCTTTGGGAAACTATATCAGGGTGAGGTCTCTTTGGGAAACTATATCCGGTCAAGGTCTCTTTGAGAAACAATATCAGGGCGAGGTCTTTTTGAGAAACTATATCAGGGTGAGGTCTCTTTGGAAACTATATCAGGGTGAGGTCTCTTTGGGAAACTATATCCGGTCAAGGTCTATTTGAGAAACAATATCAGGGCGAGGTCTTTTTGAGAAACTATATCCGGGCGAGGTCTCTGCTCAGTGCGCCCTGCAGGAAATATTGTATGTGGCTCACGTTCATGGTGCCTGGCACCTCCACTGAGTCATCCCTGACCCTGTCGGATGGAAGAGAGGCCTCGCAGGGCAAGAAGGTACGATTAAATTGACTATGAAAATGAGCCGAGCCAATAACCAGCACTGGCTGCCATGTGTGTTAAAGGCCTTGGGCAGACAGGCTGCATGCGGAGGAGGAAGAGGAGGTGGAGGAGAAGGAAGAATGACTAGTAGCTTCACTCTGCTTCCTGTCAGGTCGATCATCTCTCCCTCTCTCCCTTTCCCTCTCCCTCTCTCCTGCTCTCTCTCTCACAGTCTCAATCTCCCTCTGTACCTTCCATCTTGCTCTTTCTCTGTCTACGTCTTGACATCTTTCCCCTTTGTCACGTTTTCTCTTTTGCGTTCCTCTGTCTCGCAAGTTGAAGTGCTCACCATGGTAACTGAGCACAAAGAACCCACTGCCGCTGAAGTCACTGTGGAACTTGATGAGGATCTGGTTGGAGGTGCTGTACACAGACTCCAGCGCAGTGTTACCGCTGAACTGGCCAATCTGAGGGGAGCTCTGGTCTGGGCCATCCCTGTGGACAAACACACAGACCAATGGAATCACAGAAAAATGAGCGCACACTCAATGAGGAAATACTCTCCATGGGCAGGTGATGAACATTGTCGATAGACAGTGAGGACCAGGCATTGACCAACAACATATATCTCTGAGGCAGAGCATTGGAAATCTGTAACTCTTTCCTTGGAAAACCTCTTAACTCTTTCCACACATCAATGCAAACTGAAGCCACTTCATCAGGAATTAGGCAAACAATGTTCTGCAGAATATGCGCATATATGTGTGTTTGCGTGTGTGTCTGTCTGTGTGTGCGTAAGTATATACACTGTATAAACAGTGCATAGACAGTGCATAGACACTGTATAGACACTGTACAGACACTGCATTCACACTGCAAATATACTGTATGGACAGTGCGTAGACACTGTATAGACACTGCATTCACATTGCAAAGATACTATATAGACAGTGCGTAGACACTGTACAGACACTGTGACACTGCACAGACACTGCAGAGACACTGTACAGACACTGCAAAGACACTGTAGAGACACTGTAGAGACACTGCATAGACAGCGCACAGACACTGTATAGACACTGTAGAGACACTGCATAGACTGCGCATAGACACTGCATAGACAGCGCATAGACACTGCATAGACATTACATAGACACTGCATAGACACTGTAGAGACACTGCATAGACACTGCATAGACACTGTAGAGACAGCACATAGACACTGTATAGACACTGCACAGACACTGTACAGACACTGCATAGACACTGCAGAGACACTGTAGAGACACTGCATATGTATATGCTAAATGCAGATGTGCACATCAGCAGAACTACTTGTCTACCTATTTAACTCTGTGTGAATTTATAATAGTCACAATAACAATAATAATACTGATAATGATGATCATCTAACAGGTGCCTGGACAATTCCCTCCAGAAATAGACATTAGATGGTCCTTCTTCAAACTTAATTTTTAATGAAACCACAGCCTAAGTGTCTTCATTTCATAGACTTCCATTTAAAATGCAGTAAGGTTCCCAGATATTAAACCATCCACCCAATTAGGAGACAGGGGTGCAGGGAAGGTTACATCTCTGTGATCCAGGCAGCCAGGGGCTATGTCACCTCCAAGGGTAAAACCTGGAACTACTCAAAGTGAAAGAAGTGGAGAAAAGGGGGTAGTCAGTGGAACGTGTCATAGGGCAGCACTGGGTCACGGTGGCCCTAATGAACAAGCAGAGAAGCTGTCGTATTAATCTGGCTAACGTCGAACACGCACGATTTTCTGACCGCACATTGTGTGTGTTTGAGTAGGTCTGACAAATAAAGCCAGGAAGAATGTATCTATGCATATATGAGAGAAAAACGGTGAGATCCTAAACTATTTCCTGTGTGTATGCATCCACACGTGACTGCCTGTGTGTGTGTGTGTGTGTGTGTGTGTGTGTGCGTGTGCACGCGAGTGTACTACAACAAAGTAACCCAGAAGCCAGCATGATGTCTCACAACACTGGGAACAGAACGTAGTGCTGCCGGCCGGCACAGTGAGCAACATAAATATTATCTTAGACACAGAACTGTGTGAATAAAAGAAAACCAATAATATAGGTCCTCTTTCCACCTTGGCTGAAAACACATCATTTAAACATGCGGGGGCGGAAACAGAGCATTAATAAATAACGGCACACTCCTGGTTTCTTTTAAAACAAAGATTACTCGTAATTTCTGTGTGCATGGATGGAGGACATCAATTATTAGAATTAATCTCGGAACAAATTTGTTCCATCCTTCCATTAGTTCAACCCTTTGTTTATTCCACTCCATCCACTTCTCCATCCTCTCCATCCAGGTCCTCAATAGCGGTGTCAGGGTGCCAACGGAGACAATTACTCACACAGCCATTCTCTTTAAAACATCAAGACGCCTTTGACTGGATCTATGGGGATGGTTAAAGAACTTGCCCTGTCGCCTGCATTACATTATGTTTCCAATGAAAACTTTACAGTTCACAGGAAGAGATTAAAAGTCTGAGTTCAGCACACCCTGTGAATTTAAAGGGACTGATGGCGATATCCCTACTGGTCTATTTTTTGTTATATGGAGCGCGGACAGAAGGACAGATGGAAGCGACGGGAGGTGAAGAGTTGAAACATGGGTCCACCAGAACAGCCGGGACATAAAGTTCCCTTTTTAAAAGAATGGTTCTCCATGCAGTAGCTATGGTAACCACTGAATGGATGCATCCAATTAAGAAGACACAGTTTGAAGGACTGCACTAGGGAATGCAGCACCGCTAAAATGCTGTTTGTTTAAATACTGTTTATTTTAGCAGCGTTTTAATTATAACAACTATCATTACTTTATAGGTTTGAAATAACAACAGCTCAGTAAGGATATATATATATATATATATATATATATATTAATTTATATATATTTATTTATTTATTTATATATCTTTACTATAACAGAACTGTCAACCAAACAGGTTTTAATAATAATTCCACTAATCAAGCATCCAACGCAGGTCAAAGGTTAGCTCAAATATAATTGGTTAAGCTAATTGACTATCAAATAGTTTTAGCATTTCCTGGAATCTCCTCCTGGGGATTGAAACAAAATCTGCAAACTGTGTTGAAATGAACTCAAGTGGAAAATTTTCAGCCAAAAAGTTTGGGAGTTTGATCCATGGCTGAAAAGGTGGCACATACAGTATGCTAGCGCATTGGAGTTAAAGCATGTTGATTTTCTGTAAGTAAGGTTAGTATCGGCTCTTACCAAACAGTGATGTAGTCATAAATAGGTTCAGTGCTGAGCACTGTGAAGTTGATGTAGATCCCATTTCCGGGGGGAACCCTCACACTCCACACACAGTCCTGGAAGTTGGGGTACTCCTCGGGGTGGCCGGGAGAGTAGACAGTGCCGTTCATGGAGGTCAGGTTACCTCCACAAAGAGCTGCAGGGCAGAGGGATTCCAGGCTCAGGTCAGAGGTCTTCCAAGGCTACGCTGAAGCGGCGGTGGCTAATGACCATGGGGGTGTCTGTGAGATGTTATGGTCCATGAAACGTCCACGCGCACCATCAAGACAGTTACAGGTCTTTCAAGGCTACTTTGAATGAGCAAAAGGACGAGCGGCAGCGGCGGTAGAAATCATAAAAATCGCCATTTCTTAGTAATAAGTTGTAATTCTATAGAAGTCTAATAATGACTTACCTCTGTTGCCACGGTCACGGCTGCAGCAGTGGGTGGCTTAACTGTTCTAATAGTGTCTGTTATGGCTGAAATGTAATGATCCATGAAACCCTTGGTAGGTGCAATATCAGTCTGGCACCTCGGTGGTCCCCAGCAGGTACCATAGCCACCATGTTCCTACAGATACCTTCACAGCGCGGTACGGGGTGATTCCAGTTGCGGCTGATTCCGTGCAGGCAGGTGAGGGAGGCCTCTCCGATGAGGGAGTAGCCGGGAAGACACTCGAAGGAGACAGTCAGGCCCACGCTGAAGTCACCGCCGATCACGATGCCATTGCGGAAAGGTCGAGGGTCAGGGCAGCTCTGCAGCTGATAGGCTGCAAATCAGGAAGTCGTCCATAGTTCTAATGACTATGCGCGTAATGAGGTATGGAAAATTACGTGAAAATAAAACCGATGAGACTGACGAAACTCTGTCATTTAAAGAGAGATAGCGACAAAATGAGACAGAAATGACTAATCCAATTAAATGAAATACAGTTGATAGAAATCTCAAGGGGAGCATCTTGACGAGTCAATCAGGCGTTCCCTCCCACACATTCAACTGATCTAACATTGTATAGTCTTAACTGGTTTCTACGGATCTTTAAATCCGACATCCATCCCAACCTCAAGCTTTCCTTACTGTTACATCTTTGCATCTATCAATAAAACAATAAAATACTGCATAGCAAACAAACTCTGTCCACACCCTGGTAAGTGATCTGGAAACCGGGCTTGTTCTGGGAGTAGTCACTGTGAAAGAAGAAGCTGGTCTCGTGGGTGGTACTGAACAGGGACTTGGGCACTTGCGGTCCGCTGAACCTGTCAATCACAGTGCCCGTCTCCAGCGTGCCGCTTCGGATCTCCAGGTAGTCATGGATGGCCTCTGTCGAGAAGTTCAGGAACTGCAGATGGATTCCTGAAATAAAAAAATGAAAAAAGGGTGTATTAGATGCACACTGGTCAGATCACGGGCGTGCAAAAGAAAAAACAGATACCTGCAATTTCTAAATTACAGCAACAACCTCGGATCAGGTAGAGTTAATGGCCTTGCTTGGGGACAAAACACAACATGTTTCACCTTGCCGATGCAAAATGGCAACCTTTGGGTCATTGGTCAGAAGCTCCAACCACCAGCATACCTTCCTGTTGTTTAAAGCCCATCATCGTACTCCGTCGGCATGGTTTTTGGACCCTAGTGAGATCAGTTGCGGCTTCAGCCATAGTTACTTGGGATGTTAGTAAAATTACAAAACAGCAATGAGCTCCTTAATTTGAACCCAGTGAAACAGAAGAGTAAGGAAAGCGTGTGTCCAGAGTAAACGTGAGTGGTGATATCAGGCCTGTTCTCACTGGCACGTTGTTGTGAAGGATAGCGGCATCCCGCTACTGTATTTCCAGACAGCCAGGCTGGATCAGTTTGGAGTCACCGCACACATAAAGAGGCGGTGCCTCACGGGGAAAGACCCCCCCCCCACTCCCCCCGGGGGAGCCAACATTGACCAAGGACGCGCGTTGTCGTCCACGCTACGTGAACAACGATGCTCCCAGCTGACGTGCGGAAACACCTCGGATCACGGCCAAGGCCGCGCCTCCCATTTCCATGCGGGACACATGTAAACAGCCGACATCATTGCCCCTCCTGTTTCCCCGGGTGGCGCCGGCTACGTGGTATAGGACAATGTCCCGCTAGCAGCGGGAACTGACACAATATGTGCTTCTTGGGGCGACACACTGTCTATGCGCCAAAGCTGATTGGCCGAGTGGGTGCGTGTTTGTGTGGCTGTGTGTTCGTGGGTTTATGTGCTTGGGTGTGTTTGCACGACAGTGGATTCCCATACCGAAGCCGATGGGTAGTTTCACAGTCCATGTGCAGTCCAGTCCGCTGGGGTAGTTCCCGGGAAAGCCCGGGCTCAAGATGACACCGCTAACATCAGTCATGGAGCCTCCACACTGAGCTGTAGAGGCAATCATTGTGTCACTGTATCACTCAAACAGGTTAAATGAAAATCCCTCCAATAATCCAAAGACAGAAACAAGTTTAGAAAATGTAGGCATACAATAACTAAAGTCCTTAAATGTTAAACATCTCAACAATGCCATGGTACTACAGCATGTACATTAAAAACTACAGTATGTGTATTAATAACTACAGTGTGAAGTTTTGGAATTGGTATCAGGGTATTCATGGCTAACAGAACTGTCTGAATAGGTATCGGAGTTTTCATGGCTAGCAGAACTGTCTGAAAGGGTATCAGCGTATTCACGGCTAACAGAACAGTCTGAATGGGTAACAGGGTATTCATAGTTTACAGAACTGTCTGAATAGATATCAGGGTATTCATAGTTTAAAAAACTCTCTGAACAGATATCAGGGTATTCATAGTTTACAGAACTGTCTGAAAAGGTATCAGAGTTTTCATGGCTAGCAGAACTGTCTGAAAAGGTATCAGCGTATTCACGGCTAACAGAACTGTCTGAATATGTATCTGTGTCCCCTGGTAGGCTGCTTGATTACATTACTATTGAAAGGCCTCTAAATAGGCCTTTGCTTCAGATATTCTGGAGTATATATATCTCACTATCTAAGAGAGCCACAGTTCAACTCTCCCCGGTCGTTCTATTAGCATAGCCTCTTTCCCTCTCAGCGGACCAGACAGTGTGAGGTATTTTTCCTGTTAAATGGGGAAAAAATACAAGGAAGGCCAAAAGGCACAATGAACCTTCTAACATTCTGCTCCAGTATCAGAACCTTTATAAAGCAATGTTAAAAGCACAAAGCTTCACTGGGATTTTTCTGAAAATTCCACTCAACAGAGGCAGGTACAAGACGAGACAAAATGATTGTCTCTACACTTCCTCACAACTTGCGCCTGTAATTAATTATGTTAGATCGAAGATTAAACAGCATCAAAACCCACTGAAAGCCATTCGACATGAACATTTGAAGTTGAGCTGAGCTGACTGACAATGAGGAGGCATTGGGCACTGCCGTCTTCTGTGAGAGTTGCACCTTCAAAGTGTCCAGAACACAGCGGAGCGAAGGGGAGTCAAAGGAGATAAACAACAAATGTGAATGCTAGTGAATCACATCAGAGATTCTGAGCGATAAACTGTGTGGCCTTGATTAGTTGACAGTTGAAATGTAGTGTTCCTAACACCGAGGCCTGAGAACATGAGGGGAACCTGTTAATACCACGTTGGCTTCCAGAATCTGAGGCAGTGGAAGAACAACTGACACGTCAACACCAAAAGTCACAGAACATATCATAGTGCTCAGTGTGTGTTTGTCACCTCAACCAAAAGTTTTCTGGACCCTACCCACCCCCCCTACCCACCCCCCCAAAAAAGAAAGAAAACTCTATTGTTTTGTGTGTTTCTTGGCAGTCCTACTGCTTTTGTGAACTAAGCTAATATCACATGCATACGAAGCCCAGGGGACAATGCTAGCATGATCAACCTCATTATTTCTGTTTACAACTCAACGCTGATCGTTATGAACAAATCTCTCATACATCATCGGACCTAGTGTGCCACTGTAGATGGACCCAAAGACATTTCCTTTTTGTTCATCCAAAGTACTATTTTTTGCACTATGCCTTAGACACAGCCCCCAACAGTTCATTTGGGGGCATTCTTCATGGACAAATGTATGTAAGCAGCTGGACAGTGAATAATTGATGTAGGTTTCTCAGGATACTGCTGGCCCAAGATGAAACAGTTGACCCCAAGATGACAGCCAACTCTGAAAATGTCAAACTTTTCCTTTCTCTAGTGTCGATCAAACCCAAATAAAGTCCTAATTGACAGTCACATTCACATCACCACGACGAAGGAGCTATTTTCAATTGGACGTTTGGACATACCTAACGATTATATTTCAAAAGGTTTAATGGTTAAGTTAGTGTTATGATTTAGGCAGGTGTTAGAGCAGGGCTTAGGTTTGGGATACAGGTTTGTTTAGGGTAAGGATATAACAATGACTCAGATGGTGTTAACCACAGTAATGGACACATACCAAGACAGAGTGGGACTGGATAGTTCCATCTCCGGACTGGACCAGGCATACAGGTAATGTGAGCGTTGCCCTGGCAAACAAGAAGACATACCGCATGTGTCATTTGACATATTCCCTGGGCATATTCCACATTCTGCATTTAGCCGCAACACAACTACGCTAAGGGAGTCGTGCAACTGTTCAGTAGTAGATTGCTTCAGTAATATAACACTAATATACCGGGGACAAACAGCTTTCAGATAGCTCCTGAGATGAACCATCGGACATAACTGGTCAGATAAATGTGCTATCCCTGGTACCTGCAGAGAGTAGCCTTGTTCGCACTCAAACAGCACGACGTCTCCAACCATGTAACGGTCTCCCACTTTGATGCCATAGTTGGGTGTCTGTGGTTCTGGACAGGACTCCAAACCAATGGCTAAGGATTGAATCAAAGGGATTTCATGGGTCATCAGCAGTTCAAAACACACCGTAAACACGCACACACACACACGCACGCACACACGCACGCGTACCATAAAGCTATCAACCGCCACATACCTGTGTACTCCAGATGGAAGCCCGCCGCCGAGACACTGATGTCAGAACTGAAGCTCAGGTACAGGTTGTTGGATGTGCTGTTCAGCAGCTGAGGTATGGTGGTGCCTTGAAACGGAAGGAGAGAATGGCCTCCACAATCACTTCACCCAAATATCTTGTTGTCCTTCTCTAAATACTTATTAATCCCAAGGGGATATAATTGTGTGAAACAATTAGCGGTAAAGGGCTAATGTAGAAAGGAACATTAACAACCGGTGGTTGATTTGTGAATCATCTTTTCCGCGATTTGTTTAATAACCCTCAGACAATATCCTCTCAGCTCCTGCCAATGCATCATTTAACATCACCAACAAGTGTTTAACAGCAGCGTTAATAACAGCCGCCACCTCCTCAGGTAGTTACAACACATGGCTAGCCGTAATCATGACAAGCACGTTGTCCGTTCTCCCAAGTGTTCTCCTAATGTAGAGCCCAACCCCCACCCCAACACCCCGTTGCTCCAACTTCCAGCACCTGCAAATAGACTGTAGAGGTGTGGGGACAGGTCAGTACCCGTAGGTGTCCGGACGGTGTGACTCAGTGCTCCACAGTGGATCACGGCCCTGTCAGTCAGGCTTTAGCAGGGGACCCACACACCCAGAGGGACGTCCTCATTACCGTCCACCCCACACTCCCACTCCCCCCGGGGAGCCAGCATTGACCCGTCGGGCCCTCTGTGACAGACGAGCCAGCGGTGCCGGAGCGCGGCCCATGCTGCGACTCTATGAATGTGTTCATCGGCCAAGGTAATTGTCTATTAACAAGGCTGCAGCGTGAGTCAGCGGGGAGGGAGTGTCCCTAACGGGCCTGGAAGGACCTGATCAGTAGCACAGTCAGGAAGGCACACAAGACGAACCGTGTGCCATCTGACAGTTAGAATGATATGATGATTGTAGTCACAGCCACAGGAATGTGTTTGACTTAGGTGAAAAGAAATTCATAGGAAATTGACTTTCCCGTTCTGGGATTATGGATTGCTAGATTTTGTTGTCATGAAATAGGATATAAACAAATACCCAATTTTTTATGCAAAAAAAGTGACACAAACTGAACCAAATAGATTAAACGCAGATTCCTATGGTTTTGTCTGTAGACACAGGGCCGTGTTTGTCTTGAGGTTAAACAAAAATGTTCACATTTCAAACCACAGGGAGCAAAATAAGTGGTAATTTCTTCCATAAACTGAAGGGTACCTGAGTAGCTGCCCAATCGAGGAGCATGGTTGTCAGCGCCGTCATAAAAGTCCAGAGAGTCCCAGTTGTGTTCGGAGGCAAAGCTCACCACCTGGATCTGAGACAATGAGTTAGGAGTCAGAGCCTTTCCACACTACAGAGCAGAACTGACTCACACTGCACTGTGCTAACTCAATAATGCCAGAATGGTTCTTCTGTGTCCCAAACGGTACGAAACCGGCTTTAACTATTCCCATCGTCATTTCCATACACTATGTCAAATGCACATGCTCAGTTCTGTTCAGCTTGGCTCGGTTAGGCTTGGCTCGGTTCAGCTCGGCTCGGTTCAGCTTTGCTCAGTTCACCTTGGCTCTGGTCATCTCAGTTTGGCTTGTTTTTAAAAAGAGTATGTATCACAGACACACTGAGATCACTTACTGTAAAACCTTCAGGGTCACAACAAATCTGAAGCACCTGTACTCCCCCTGAACACACAAGTGTAAATAATATTCAGTAGAAAGTGATAATATTCAGTTATGCATGTTAATAACTGCTCGTCAACTTCAGAGCTCTAACTCTTTTACAGTTTGGCAAAGGCAAACACATTAATAGTCTAGAACTTGTCACTGCCACTTGATTCATCATTGCTTCATTCTGCACATTCTGGTTGATGTGGTGCCTTCATCTCAATGACTCAAAATGGACCGTTGCAATTGATCTCACACAGGAACAGCATGGCAGATTTTGCGCAGATAAAATCAAAGTTGTTTGAAGTGTCTCAAAGACGCAATCGGTGTCCCCGGGTTTGTGCATCTGACTTAATAACATAAAACGAGCGTCGGCGACACATGCCCAAAGTAGGCAACAACTTTTGCCTCCCATCGGCGAAACGCGTCTGTGACGGCTAAATCAAAGCCACAACCATGTAGTGTCAGCCCAGCATTAAGCTTTATCGTTGAAAATTCCTTAGCTTCTTTTGGTGCCTTAATCACAAGCGTACGCCATTCTAGACAAACAGCTACTGTCTCGCAAGTAGCAGGATCCCAGCCATTATCAACACAACACCGATGTAACCCTGCAATTTTTTTGTGGTTTGAAAAGCTATATGATAACTGCACATTGTGCGTTGAGAGAATTCCTTTGAAATTTCCCTAAAACCTTTTTTTAAGTTGCTACATTAAGCTGACCTAGCAGAAGTGTATCATAAGTAAAGGCATCATCAGTCATTCGTTATTTGAGTCTATCAGCAGCAGCATCCAAGAACAGCACATATCTCTTTAGCGAGATCCACAATTAAAGGGACAGTTTACAGATTTATTACAGGACAACACATTTTTAACTGATGTTGCGTCAGACTTCAATTCTTAATGATGTCTGGTGAATCATCTAAAAACGTTAAAATAAGGAAACATTTTAAACTGGGGAACTGCCCCTTTAGAGGAGAATTGACTCCAGACCGAAAACAAAAAGACAAAAATATATAGAAATCTTTAAAAAGCTTACATTTCTGCAAATATTGTAACATATTTCATAAGCTGTCCTTCAGAATTGTTAATTAACCCGAACTTTACACATTATATTGAAATTAAATGCAGTGCAGTACATTTTCTTGTACACCAAGGATGTTAGTGGGAAAAGTATCAGGGGAACGGAGAAGAGAAAAAATTGCCTAATTAAATAAAACAAAAAAAAAATGCTTGCAGCATGTTGCGTTTTATTAAGTAGCTCTCTTTTGCAAACAGGCTGGAGACACCTTGAAGAGTTTCATGATCGTTTGTTTTGGAGAACATTGATGTGAGTCCATTCACTCCCACTAGTAAGGTCAGTCACCAAGCCAGTCGACGATGATCAGGAATGGAACTTTGACTGAAGAGAAACAAAATGTATTCTGCAGTACTGAAGTGGAATATTAGGTCTGACTTGTAAATAAATGTAATATCCCTTTAAGGTCCAAAACACAGTGCACTCTTACTGGCTACATTAAACATTTACCCTTTAAATAATAAATAAGCTATTAAGCATTCCCTTTATTAAAGTTTTAACTTCTCGTACTCTGTAAATCTCAAACATCTATACTACGTGGGAGGACAGAAGAGGCGCATTTACTTGGATTCCGGCGCCTTCAGGAACTGAGATCTTCCAAACGCAGTTCTGATTGTTGTCGTATGGTTCTGGGTAACCCGGTGACAGGATGGTCCCTCTATGTACTGTCAACGTCCCTCCACACGGCACTGAAGGGACAAAGTCAAACAGAGGAGAAGGCATGTCAGCAAACACACGTGCCAGTATGCACATTGTCCAATGAAGGTAGGCGTGTCCTCTTCAACTGACGGACAGATGCTACAGCCACACAGATTCGCTACAACGTTTATGATGGATGTAGTGTGAGAACCAGTTCTCCGCATTCCCCTCTGAAGGGCCAGCAGGATGAGGTGGTTATAAAATGAACGTGGATCAGTGTTATTATAATCTGAGACCCTTTCTGAATCTGGGCACGGGGTTCCTCACTACACAGACAAATGTAACTATAGATATCTGATGTAATATTGAAGCCCCATCAGGCCTTTACAGCGACAGAGAACAGTTGATGAAAAATGATCGAATACCTCACGTTGAGCAATCAACAGAGTCAACTAGGACACCAACCGTGACGGAGACATAGCTGCTGATTCGCTCAGCCCCAGACCCACACACCAGTAGCATCGCAGCAAGATTCTGTCATCCAATGAAACTTTATTTAGCGAGTGACAATGAAGTGTGTAATTCTGCCTCTGGTGAAAGACGTGACTTTTTGCCCATTTTTGCTGACAGAGAGAAATGCTAGGTTCAGCAATGTCCCCCTGGTTTGTTGAAGGCCTGCTTTGTCTTCAACAACACATGAGGAGGATGCGGTCAATAGGACAAAGTGGTATCTTACGCTGCAGCACAGGATTTTTTGTCTCTTCTACTCAGATCCAATGGTGATGCTATCTGTGAAGGATACGGCCTGATACTAGAGGTCAGCGCCAATCACATTGTTTAAACAACTGGGAGTTCAGATGCAGGGACACTTAGGGCTGCCTAATATGACGGCATTAATGTCTGTGACCGAGGGGGAAAGAACCAGAGAGAATGAAATGGGGTGGGGCAAAGGAGGGAGGGGAAAGAACCAGAGAGAATGAAATGGGGTGGGGCAAAGGAGGGAGGGGAAAGGAACCAGAGAGAATGAAACGGGGTGGGGCAAAGGAGGGAGGGGAAAGGAACCAGAGAGAATGAAATGGGGTGGGGCAAAGGAGGGAGGGGGAAAGAACCAGAGAGAATGAAATGGGGTGGGGCAAAGGAGTGCAGAAAGGGTAGAATGAAAAAAGGAAAGCAAGAGAAAGCAAAGTCCAATATATCTGTGTCAGACGCTTAAATTATTCAACAAATTCACTTCAGTGCAATTTCAACTCATCCATATTTTACTGATGATATATAAAATGCAGCCATAGTGCTCAGGTAATCATGGAGAAAATCCTATGGCCCGTATCTTTCCCACCGAAAACACGAGTGAAAAACATAAAAAATAAGGGGAAAAGTGTTGTACAGCAGGCGAGATATGTCCCAAATGGCATATTATATGAGTAACTGTATTGCGGAACCCCACCTATTCAATCACAAATGTAGCCTCATCCATTCTGTTCTCCCTAATGCATTGATGGTAACCCGTCAGCTCCACACCGCTAAAAGTCCTTCATTTAAGGCCTTGCCATCCACATATCTAGCTTGAGGCCCTTCACCTACACATAGCTAGATCGGGGCTCTTTCATTCCAAGGCTGCTGGACACAGGGCCTTCATAGAAAGGGGGAAAGAACAGGTGAGATCCTGTCTACGAACCACTCTGTGTCGACCCTGCTTTGTTTTGGATCAGCGCTCCAAATGGGCTAGAGGGGAAAGAACAACCTGTCATGCTGCCTCTGACAGAGAGGAGCAGGGAGCTAAGACATATCAAATGCACACTAACACCCACCCATCAAACAGGCACACACTCTGCCTACCCTAGGCAAGGACAGAAAATCCACTACTTAAAGGGCTAGATTGGGATTTTGAGAATTACGTTTTCTTTCTAATCCAATGTAGCATTTCATTAGGTTAGAGCAATAGCTAGTGCTTGAGAGTTAGCATCTCCTCATCAACAGCTGTGAATATACAACATTCCACAAAATTGTAGAGGATTTTTTGTAAATTCATGAATGCTAATGAGAACAACTAATAATAACCAATAATATGCAATTAACTTTCTCATTCACTGACCTTTTTTCCCAGGCTAGGATGTTTTGTAAATGAAACTCTTGGGAGCCAGCGTTATTAATGGTAGCTAGGTAGCTGGCTGTTGCAGTAGCTTGCTAGCATATTCTCACATCATCATACAGCAACACAGAATGATTCATGTTGGACTATGAGATAGAAAGTAGAAAAACCCCAGTTCCACACAGAGCCATATTTACAGGAGGCCAAATGTGCTGAGTAGGGGGTTGAGCGCCGAGAGACCACGGCAGGAGGCTGAATCGGTGGAGTCGGTAGACAGGCTCTCTGGAGCGACCGAGAGAGCCAGATCTGAGGAGTGATGGCACCACTTCGGTGGCGCGTTTGCGGAGCAAGCCATGATACGGTGACTGTTTGTGTCACACTGAGTGGGTTTTGTTTGTTACCACCGATGACTGAGGGGCTTGATATGTCTGGCAAAGAAAGCGACATGCACAAAACAACTGAATGTCAAGCCAATAGGATATTTCTGCTACCATCGGTACTGGAGTCATTGAGTAATTCTTACAGCAGTCAAAAATATGTCTGATGAAGCTGGGCCTGCTTGATGCATTCATTTATTTCAACAATTGGACCAAAATGTCGGTTGGTAACTTGTTTTGTCAGATCTTTTGGTTGATTGTTACTATATCAATGCCCTTGTTTAAACCAAGCGTCTTCAAGATACAGGGACATAATAGTGACAAGAAAACCAAACTGGGCAGAGCGCTGGTTGAAAAAGAGTGCAAGGGACTACTCCGGCTTTATGTCTGCACTCATCAAACACTCAGTCTGTCTACCCACTATACTCACCATGCGCTTTAAAGGCTGAACGGACAGTGAAGGGGGAATGTTCTGCCTGTTTCAGTTTAGTGTGCTAAGGAAGAAAGGCCTTCTGAGGGATCCTCACAGCAAAAGCTCTGTCCCATGTGCACCCTCATGCTCTCTGATGAACGATTATGCCTGAATTAAGAGGCGGCCCATTGAGGAGGCCTGGGAGCGAGGCAGTACACCCGGGGATGTCTGATAGAGCCGGTCATACTGACCGACGCAGGTGGGCAGCGAGTCGTTCCACTGGGCCAGGGTGTCGGGGACGGTCTCACACCGGATCGCCGTGGACCCATGCAGGACGTATCCAGGGTTGCACTCGAACAGGACCGTGGCCCCCATCGCGAAGTCGTTCCCGATACGCTTGCCGAAGCGGGGCTCGGGGACCGAACTGCACTGCGTGGCGCTGGTTCTCGGGACAGCTGGGGAGAGGAGAGGAGGTGTCAGTACAGAGGGCAGAGGAGGACCAGTGGGGAGTAAAGCATCCCTCATCACTCGGGATGGACTTTCCACTAGCTAGCTATAGACACATCATCATAAGTTCCAAGAGCCGAACCCGGTTCGAGTTGCCGCGACGTGAACAACCCCCACATACTGATGCCTGGAAAGACGGGAGGTGTGTGTGTCTGAAAACCTGCTTCTGGCTGTTCATCCTAGACGGGACCCTATTCCCTACATGGTGGGCTGCTTTGGTGAAGGTACCGCGTGATGCTAGGAGTGTGGTCCCATTTGCAATGCATGTGTACTCCAAGGAAACGTCAAGGGAAGGAAATGTGGAATGTGTCAAATTTGCTAAAGTTCTAAGTAGCTTGATAGTTCTAAGCTTTGGAGGGTTACATTGCTGAGTAGGGTATCTCTGCGTCTCTGCTGGGGCAGAACAGACAAGTTTTAGGCAAGGCAACGCATCAACGATAGCTAGCTTAAAGAAAAATACTAAGGTCCCCCACTGGCTTTGGCGCACACCTGGTGACTGTGTGCACTTTATAGAAATGCAGGTTACGAAATGTCAGATGTCTAAAAACACATGTATTTCACATACACAACATTCAAGGGCATTCTGTTAGAAAATATCAGCAGAGCTTTCTCACTGTCAGTTGCACATTTCAGATGTTTTATTTCTAGTGGGAGCTAGCACTGTAATATTCAGAGCATTGTAATGTTTATACAGTCTGCTTATCATGAATGAACTCAACGTGACATTTGCTAAATGTGAATAAATTAGACACACGTGACTTCTGGCTTGACAGGTGTTGGATGTAAACAATGTGTCCTAACGCGGTAATTCCAGCATTTCAATTATGATATACGATGCAGTAGTTGCAGGAATTTTCCTGATTGTGGATTGTTCATGGTTTAAGACATTGTGTCACAGCTTGTTCATTTCCACTTCAGCATTGTAAACCTGATTTGACCAAAGAATTACTAATTTAGATCCACATACTGTAGTTCACATTGCGTTTTGCAGCAGGTTTTTGTTCCTTTATAGCAATCTAGCTATATATAAATATATTGTATATTATATGATTATAGTATAATCAGCACCACTCAAAAGTATGGACACACTCATCCATTCATCAGTAAGTAGCCAAACTCTTGTCTGGTACCGTATATATAAACTAGGTGCTTCGATTTCTAAATGCTGATTGGCTAATAGCCGTGGTATATGAGATAGTCTTCCACAGGTATGACATCACATCAGTTCAAAATGTTCTAAATCCGTTGCTATCCAGTATACAAATTTTTTTTCTGGTACTTTGCATACATACCATGGTTCAATGCTGTGTCCAGGCCCTCCACACTGCACCTAACACCAGCTCTTGACTGTGGTGTATTGATGATATACCAGGCCCTGATGTGCCTCATTACTTAAACACATACATCATCTATGGAAGACCAACCTTGGTAGACAAAGTGAAAGCCCTTTGCCGTTTCCGGGCCGACGGTCGTGAACTTTATGGTGATTTGGTTGCCCGTGCTCAAGGGCAAAGACTCTCCTGTTGAAAGAAACAAGGATTTTCAAAGATCAAATCAAACAGAAGTGACGACACCACAAACATTTTCACACAATGAAATGGAGGCTATTTCTTGACTGTCCGGACCCAGTTAAAGATCATTGTACTGTGGAGTCCACTGGATGAATCACTTTGATCTCTCATCTGCCTTGGTCTAACTCGCCGCGCTGAACTAATCAGCTGCTAGTTCAATGTTACACAAGAGCCGGGCAGAATGAGACAACAAGGGCTTTGCTTTGATAGATGGTGTCTTATTGATTGCCAACAGACCCCCTTTCATCTGTCCTGTTATTTGGTCTTCTTCTCCCTGAGAGCCACAGGGGAAATGTACAGCCTTGTATCAACACTTACCTCTTTGTCAAAAGCTTCTTTTAAAGTGTTGCATACCCAGAAACATACTATTTTCCCTCTGTCATATACACACACACACACATCACACACACACTTACACACACACACACACACACATAGCTCAGCATGATTGAATGTTTGGACCCGAGGGAAAAGATTTTGAAGATTACAATAAGTTGAGATAAATGTGTGTGAAACGTGGTCAGGTGAAGTGTGTTACCATTATAATGATGAATCTGGTGCTATGTTCTGTGATGTGTGTAGCTGTTGAGTCTCACGGATAATTTCAGACGGTCTTTAAATAGAAAGTGAATGCGGTGTACTAGGGTTCGCCTCAGAGTGATGCGGAGGACCAACGTGATGCTGAATAATGACATTGGATGTGTGACTACTGCTTGGAACTTCAGATGTGGCAAAATATATTTATTTATGAATTTGAGGGTTTCAATCCTGAATGCTGATTGGCTGATAGCCATGCTATATGAGTCCTTGTTAACCAGGTGGTTTGAATTCTGATTGGCTGATAGCCATGGTATATGAGACTGTATACCACGGCTATTACATTACATTTGCTGTTATAAGAGCAATAAGACATCTCAAGGGTTTGCGACATATTGCTAATACACCACAGCAAAGAGCTGTGTCCAGGCTGATTTGTTGTGCTTAAGAACAGCTCTTGGCCATGGTATATATCATCTATATACCACATATGTATATCAAAGAATATATATATATATATATGTATATATATATATATATATATATATATATATATATATATATATATATATATATATATATATATATATATATATATATATATATATATATATATATATATATATATATATATATATATATATATATATATATATATATATATATATATATATATATACACACAAATATTTTTTTCTTTTACAAATACTTAGTTTTTATTACAAAGAGCCTAATCCCTCAAAAGTAACAGCAGTGACAAGAGGATCAAAACAACACTCAGTTTAAGTGCTGAATTCTGACGTGTCTGTTGCTGTGTCATGGTGTCTGTCGTCGCGTTGCGTCGCTTGACCTTTGCCGTACCTGAGTGGGAGCCAGAGAGGGAAGACAGGAGTGGAGACTGCTGAGTCGACCCGTCATAAATGTCTACCACATCGTTCAGTGACGTCTGGAACAGGACAAACTGTCCAAACAGCACTGGAAGGGAAGAGAGGCAGGATGAGAATGAGGGACATTGATCCGCGAAACTAATTAATATGCTAGCAATCAAGCTAACGCCGTCACATGACCATGACTCATACTTTTGCACCAAGCCATCAAAATAGAAACAGGTATTCCACTGTATCGGGTGGAGAGTCAGAAAATGTATGAGAGATATTGTCGCACACATTTTTTTTGTCTAAGGCGATGAGCATATTGAGATTTTAGAAATTTGAATTATTATTTTTTTAACATTGGGCTAATAACATCACAAAAGTACATCATTATTCTTCATTACAAATGCAGCAAGCTCAAAAACTGGGGAAAGGCCTCCCTGAGGTACCGGCACTCTGTGTTTATTTAAATCTTTTAATTGGAAACCTCTCAGAGACTTTGTGTTGTCTTTGAGCTGAGCTCCAATACGCTGGTGCACATTGTGGGCAAATCTCCCCCGTACACGGCAATATACAAGTATTCTCATTTACCGTCCCTAACCGCTTTGATTGCGCCATTGTAAAAGCAGACAAACTCATTACCCGTCCAAATCATTAGCATTACAAAACTGTACTCGCTCTTACCCTTAATTGTAACGAAATGACAATTTGCTGGTGAGACAACCTCAGAACAAACACTTTTTGTAAATAACTGAGGCAGAGTTATTTCTTTAACTTTATATTCTGCCTAGCCAATATGATCTGGACACTTTCTGTAACTTTCTGTAAGTACGTTTTTCCATTTCTGCTAGTTTGGGAGATCCACCACGCCAACACAAACGTGATGACCCAAAGCACACTTCAACCAAACCGTTGAAATATAAGCTATTTACAACCTAGTTATCATGAGATTATACATGAGATTAGGCTAAAGACTAATTGTGCTCAGTTGTCCCATCATGCCTTGCTAACTGTCAATTAGGAAGTAAGTGAAATAGGGCTAATGAATCAACAGGGGCCAATGGGCAAATGGAGATCCACACAGTGTGCTTATAGGAAAGCTGTGAAGTGACTGTGCCTGGAGCTTCCATGATTAGGGGCCCACATGGGACGGGGACATTATGCCACAAGGACATCCCAATAGCAATTACCCAATAATAAATTAATCTGGAATGATCATTTTAAAAGTTACAGAGGATCAAATAGGATACCCCACCCCCACAAAACCTCAGGTTAGTCTGCCCAGTTGTTGGTATCGTAGGGACATTAATATATTTGGAGGGCTGGGTAGGGGTGTGAGATTCATTCATAAATATTCATGAACAAGGTAGAATGTGCACGTATATGGAAGAGTTTGGGACAATTGTGTTGTCATTTAGAATTGTGTTGTCAAAAATTGACTCCCTAACGACCGACTCTCACACGCTTCAACTCTGTGGCCTAACGCATATTTTCTGGTTAGTGTTTAACATTATATAAAAGAGCCTCTGATTTAAGTGTGTATTTTGACGCTTTGCTCAAGTTTGAATGTTTAATAAAAACACCTTTTAATGGTATGCATGAGTAGACGAGAGCATGTCCAAGACTCATGCATTATTCAGTATAGGGTAGGGAAAGACAAAAATACACACGTATTTGGCATGTACAAACAAGGCCATTAGAGATGGGCCTTTCTTCATTGTCTGCTGAAGAGTCCTGTGTCCCAAACGCCCAAATGATTTCCTATATCCTGTTATGCACTACGTCAGATGAGAGCCAGATGGGCGATAACCAGCGCCCTTCATAGGGGACAGGCTGTGGTTTGGGACTCGCTAGTCATTACGGTGAATGTTCTCCCCTAGATTCTACGACTCCCCCTGTTCCACATTCACATGACATTTGACAATTAAACGGGAAGTCGAGAAGGCTGGAGACATTCAAGGATCATCTTTCTCTGTATCCACCAAGCCCGGACTCAAACAAAACCTAATCTGATTAGCACATTCCTTAACACACGCTGAGAAACACGGTGACCGTCAAACCAACACCTCTGTACTGTAACTGCACATAATTAAAAATATAGGCGATAAGCATAATTGATTGAATTCCATTGTTTGGCCCTGTGTATCTTAATTGGCCAAGCTTGGAGCATGCAAGGCCACGGTTGTGGGTTAGATTCCCGTGCCAGTACAGAAAAATACGCACTCACTACTACGAGTCGCCCTGGCTAAGAGCGTTAGCTAAACGACTAAGATTTAAAACAGTGTTTGGGGAGAATCCAACTTTGAATGGTGTGGGGAAAACTCCATAAGCACTGCATTACGATTTCAGTACTTCTCTTTGTTATTGTCTCTCACAGAGGGATATTCCATCCGACTCACACAACTGGCAACCTCAGTCACCCCCCCACTGCAAAACTGGGCCCAAGTAAGGGGAATGGGCTAAAAGCTTTGCCGGGGGAATGTGCTTTGTTGAACGGAACAGAGAGAAGGGAGCCGAGGAGCCTTGTGCAATGCTGGATGTTGTTACTGCTTCAACTGATTCAGGAGTTTTTTGGCAGGGCAGCGGAGCAGTTCTCTGGCAGGCAGATCATGGAGCATTTAAAAGCTACGGGGAGGCAAGTTTGGGAGGCTGACATTATCTACAGGCATTTCGGGGAGCGCTGGTAGAAAAGAAACACGGGGCAAAAGAAACAGCCATTTTCTCAGATAATAACAGAAACACTTTTCTAATGCAGAGTACGGTCTTTTCAGAAGAAAGAAGCCTTGTCAAGTGTTACTATGTTTTGCTTGTTATGTTGTTATTTTAAGTACAATAGTAAAATGTCATTTTCTTAACCCATTAGGAGACTAACTGACTGCAAATATTTCTAGCAAAATACTTGTTTGTCCTGGAATAAAGAGTTGGGTTTAGCACTGACCGTTTTTTCGTCTGGTTCACATTTTTACACTAACATTGAAAATTTCACATGCGACTGACTGTATAAAATAACATATTTTAGCATTTAACAATATGCTTTAATTGACATGTTTGTAATACAGGTTTACATGTATATTCCCCTGTAACAGACTGTTACAGGGGAATATACCAACACCACATCCCAAAGTTGTGTCCTATGTAGTGCACACTACTTTTGACCTGTGTCCATGGGGACTCCCATAAGTCTTTGGTCAAAAGTAGTGCCCTACCTATGGAGAAGGGTGTCATGAAGGACACGACCCAAAACACCTAGCTCAGCACTATTTCAGGAAGTCGTTCAACAAACAGAACTCCGCCGCGCGGGATTGCCCTTTCACAGCCACGTCTCGCTCACTTAACACGTTCTGACAGATGCTTACGAGGTTATATGGAAATGAAACCGATGATTAATTCCCATTCCCCACCTTCTTTTTCAGCGTTTCCAAGATTTCTCTGTAAATGAAAAGACCTTGCTGTTCATTCTTTTATTCTGTTTTGTTCCCCCCCCAGACGGTGTCTTTTTTTGCCTGGGGTTGGAACACGTCTCATTCCATCCGTTGTTTTAAGGGACAAAGTTATGGAGGGGAAGTGAAACAGAGAGCGGGAGAGAGAGTGGGAGAAACACTTTTTAGGGCCTTTTGCTAAAAATGTATGACGTCTGTACTCTCTGCAAGGTCTACGATATGGTCTCCATACAGTGTGACATTAAAACCCGGGCGTTTCAGTCCATTGACAGTTGAATGCTGTTGTCGATGTGTTGCCACTTAACATCCCCTCAAATCATAACCCTTAGGTTGCCCAGTCCGAGTTAAAAACGTATTACCTAACCCTAACACTAACCTAAATATCTAACTCTAACACAGACCCTAAGGCCTAACTCGGACACCAAATGCCTAACCTTAGCCCTAACCCTAACCCTAACCCTAACCATGACCCTAACCCCTAGAGTAACATCGCTGTGTAGACGTTTACTCTTGTTTCAAATTTTGATTGTTGTCTCTAACTGCACAAACGTTGCATATAGATGTGAGGCGCACGCACACACACTTACTGTACGTAGTTATTGAAATGCAGAACAGAAGGAATAGGGACAAGTACAATACCGGAGAGCACACAGCGTACAGTTACCATCTGCAAAACGCAATACCTAAACATGTCAAGTCAAGGTTGAGATGAAAGTCAACATCTTTGACTGAATTAATTCTATTCACATCTAAACACAATCTCAGAATTGAATCAAAGGGTGCCACTGACACAATGTGAACAATAGCCTTCATGGCTTCTCTTCAAATTTCTTTCAACATCTGAAGTGCATAATAAACACAATACAGATGTGGCAAAATGCTCAGAATGCAAGCATACAACATGGAATATATATTATTGCAATAGAAATGCTTTGGCTTCAATGTGATTCACTCTTCAAAAACCTTGAGGTGGGAGGGAGAGGGTGCTTCCTGAACGGAGTAGGATCTCATTCACTGCAGAATTCATGAGATCAGTGGAAAGGAAAGGTTAAAAAATGTGATATGATAATATTCAGGCAAGGGTCTTGGTCCTTAAAGATGTCTAATATTTAAAATAGTTTATTATACAGGCCCTGCGTTGGTGTACTGTGCCTCAGAAGAGTTGAATTGTATCAGGAAAAACCACCCTGGGGTCGGTCCATGCTGCCGCTGGCTAGCCCTCTGGTGTGTTGGCTGTAAAGATGGAGAGAGCTGATGTACACACACACACACACACACACACACACACATCCATGGCTGTGGTACCACCACCCCTCGCCAACAAACATGTTTACCAGTCAGGTCACACACAAACTCAGAAAACACACACACGCGCACACACACACAGCCTGTACGCCCATGTGACGGTCAAGCAGCATGTTTACTCATTCAGGACTCACCAAGGCGCGACTGAGCCCCTAATCAGATTTCTATGGAGATAACGCGTCAGTCACGCCCCCAAGCATTGCCACGGTGACGCAGCCAGGTGACGGGAGAGGGCTGGCCTCCCAACTGGCGGGCTCTTCCCTGCAGAATGCGCTACGTTAGACCAGAGCCACATGGCGCCTGCTCAGAAGGAGCGGGGATAGGGCACATTTGGGACGTGTCTGTTTCTTTTCTGTTCAGCAGGTTTAATTTCGGAGCGGTCACGTGATAACAGGAAGTGTTGGACGGGAGTGAACAGCGCTGAAATCCCTCCCCCAGTGAACACCTCTACAACAGGGGAGGGGAGAGCGATGGGAGATGAACCAGAGAGGGACCGGCGAGGGAGGTTGTGAAATGAAGAGAAAGAGAGACAGAGAAAGGAGAGAATAATTTAATGACAGGATAGAACAAGAGGAGAAAGAGCGAAAGGAGAATATGAAATTGATCAAGCCTCCTTTCACACTAAGCTAGTGAGCAGCGATCATGCACCAGGGAAAGCACCTTTCGCTCCTCTTTCTCTTCTCTTTCCTTCTCCTGCAATCTGTTGCTCGAGCTGTTTCCATGACAATGCCAACTTGGTATACTTCACCTCAGGAGGCACGCGGGCACAACCGGTGGGTGACCGGGCCACATCAGCGACACAACATGCAACACTAGGCCCACATTGACATTGTACCCCCCCTTACATACACAAACACACACACAAACACACAAACACACACACACACACACGCTGTTCAAATGCACTTTGCCGTAGGCTGCTAATTTCCAACAGAAATTGTGTCTATACACACCCAGAAGGATTCCCATTGAATACTGACACAGACAGCGCCCAAGGACATTCCTTCCAAACAAATATGGTGGGAAAGAAAACTGAACTATATGAATATTTCAATCATTAATTCAGTTGAATGTAGCTCCCCGGGTATACGGTCAGGCATTTGACAGTGAAACACGTTCCAGAGACCTATTTCGCTATCGCAGGCTTGTGAGTTGGCAGTGTGCAGCTTTTTCCCAAACTGGTCCAACCTAAAAATGTGTTCTCCAACCCTGAGCTCAGTGAGCCCTGGTGGGAACAAAGTAATTCCGAGATCCAGCTGCAACAGAGCCATGGCCTCTCCCCCGGGCACTCTATATGGGGCTCCGTGCCACAGGACCTCCCTGGGCTGGAGCAGCCGTAGGCTGGAGCCAGCGTCAGGCAAGGCCCAGGTCCCAGCCTACACAGCCTGCAAATCGTCCTTCCCCTCAAGGCCTCCGTGGCTCAAAGACAAATAAGTCCTCCTTTGTTGACAAAGGACAGCGCAGGGCTTGAGGAATTCACAGGGAATGTGTTTGTGTTTGATACAAACACAAATATACACACAACTGTCAGTATAAGAAGTTGCTTGTAGTGACATCCAAATAAGGTTTATTGTACAAATAAATATATTTGTACTACACAGCTCTGGAAAAAATGAGACCCCTGCACCTTTTTCTTTCCTTTCCAAAAAAATCTAAAAGGAAGGTTTTGAGTGAAGAGCAGAAGGGTTATTATTAGGAGACACTGCAAATTGAAAATGTCTGTTCCTCACTCATACCTTTGCTTTTCAACTTTTTTGGAAAGGAAAGAAAAAGGTGCAGTGGTCTCTTGATTTTTTTCTGGAGCTGTATCTCTGACCAGAGTATCAAAGCCAATGTCCTATGGCCCAACCCCATGGAGTAGTTAGAATGGCTAGACCATGCTGGAGTTCCAGAAATCGTATTGGAGTTGCTACGGTATTGAAGTGTTGTTCTCATTGCTGAGAAGGATCATTTTTCGCTGTAACATGTAGTTAGGGTCGCCTGGCAACCAAACACCCCTAGGACAGGTGGGTCACTCTCTTCCCAAACAGGCACCGCGTGGCCAGGATTTAATTCAACCCACCTGGATGACCAGGTGTGCTAGATTTAGCCAATCACTGAACTGACTAACACTGCTTAATTATCGGTTGAGTGATTGACTTAATTCAACACACCTGGTCTTCAGGTGGGTTCAGTTAAATTCAGTTCACCCTAGGGCACTCAAGGATCAGGTATTCCCAGCCGCGGATGAAACCTCCATAGACATTCCAACAAGGCTCTTCTTGCACCTTTCTATAAAGGAGAGTCTGTGATTATTCAAAAGGGGTGTCGTTTCGTGACCCTGTAATAGGCGTCACCTGGATGTTTACGACCCCCGGTTGGAGGTAGATGTCCGGTCTCGTGTAGAGGAGCTTCTGATAATGTGATATCGGTGGCTCAGAACAGCACCCACCAACAGTGGAAAGCTGGCTGTTGGATTGTCGCAGTTTATGTTCTTAAGGCGATAAGATTGTCATCTAAATGATTGTTCCCCAGAGTTACCAATGACTTCACATTGTGAGCTGTGAAGGTAAACCCTCAAAGTTTACTTAACTAAAGTTCCTTTGAATAATAGTTTACAGATAAAATAATCATGTTTAAAACTGACAAATTGCAAGTTCAGACCAGTTTGTAGACACATTTTATAATGTTTACCTATTGAACACAAAAGCTGTGTTTCACTGAAAGTCAGGCATATGAGATGGCCAAGTTTTATTTTTTCCACAGAGAGTACTGTGTATTTCCAACAGCATTGCACAATAATAACTACTGAAAATAATACCTTGATTTAACTTCAGTTCTTGTACCATAGAGCAAGTCTGGAAAAAGTAGTTACATTTCAAGGTGATGGACATATAGTAAACACACAAACAGCTTGTAGACGATATGAAATATCAGGGTACCAATCTCAGGAACAATATGGTATTTTCGGTTTAGATTACATGCTCCTAGCACATTACATTTCCGGGCTTCCAAATGGTAGACTCAAATTAGAAGAAACAAAGGACGCTGCTTCGAAAATGTGACAATGTAATAAAGAAGGCCCACTTGAAAGTGTACGCAGAAACAGTTTGCTGGTGCGGAAACGTGGCCATCGCCCACTCCCTGTTCCTTAAGAGCTGTGTGGTGTTTGGGCAGTGCGTGATCTCACTCAGTGATCTAACATGGATAGACCACGGCCTGGTCTGCTCTGTGTTCCCGTTTCAATAATTGATCAATCTTCACCAAAGAACATTGTGTCCCGTGTGGTCGTGTTAGAGGAAATATTACCATTGTAGTGTTCTATCAGCCATGTACTTTAAGTGGTTTAGTGAGTTAGTGTGATTGTCTCAGGGAGGGAGGAGAACGACGGAGGAGGCGGTGGGAGGAAACAGGAGAGAAAGATGTAGAGAGAAACAGAGAGAGGGGAAAATAGAAAGAGCGAGAATAGGAGCGAGAAAGAGAGGGAAGATAAATAAAAAAAGAGGAAGTGAGAGAGAGAGAGAGAGACAGACAGACAGAGCACCGCGGAAGAAGCAGGATGCCCGGGCAGGACAACCCAGAAAGACAGAGTGACAGATGAACATGACGCTATAAGAAACAGTAGAAGCAACTACAGCAGATGATCTAATGTAGAAACAGGACAAAAATAACAACGTCCTAACTCAGTGTGGATCCAAATGGACAGCCAGTCCTTCATGAACACACACTACATTAACGCTCAGCGCAGCTACCTCCCCTCCCTCCCTCCCTCCCTCCCTCCCTCACGGATTTGGAGCCTGCCGCGCGGCTGTCTGTTCTCTCCCACACACACTCCCCCCTGACCCCCCCCGTCTCAGCAGGAAGCTGTCATCACTTGGCGTGTCCCACCCTGCATTGTTCCCAGCGGAGGAGGGGCTGGCCCTGAGGGCCTCCACAGTGTCAACAGCACTCTAAGTCTCCTATACAGGGGTCTTGGCCAGGCCTGGGAGCTGCAGAATCCAGACCAGACAGAGGGGACAGCTGTGGTGCTTCCAAGTCCTTGTCTGGCCCGTCAGCCTCCTCAGTTGCTGGACTGTATAAGCCTCAGGCTGTCTCCCAAACGGATCCGTATCCTATACAGAGCTCTACTTTAGACCAGGGCTCCTTGGTCACTGTTCAGATGTAGTGCACTGTGAAATGAATGTTGGTTGCTTAGTGATTAGATATAGACAAAAGCAACTAATGTTCGACCGTCTGGATGCTTGAATAGAAGCTGGTGAACAGGCAAGGGGATTTCAACATGGCTATGTCAGCTGAGGATTCAAAAAGTCTGGACCAGCATTAAAATACAGTAGAAACCTCATCTGCTGATATTAATTATTAATCACATGAATCATTTATGATCTAAGACTCAGGCCACATGTATTCCATTTTAACTCTTTCAGTATTGCTCTGTAATGACATCACTTGAAATCCTTTTAATATGGTCAAGAGTCAAATTCTCTCCCCCTTTAAAATAAGATATAATTACTTGAAAATATTCCACAGTGGGAAGCCGCTACATTGAAGCTGAATACCTAATAATGCTCTTAGAGCATTCACCAATCCACCAACTTATCATGCCCTTGGAGCATTAATCTATCCACCAACGTATCATGCTCTTAGAGCATTCATCTATCCACTGATGTATCATGCTCTTAGAGCATTCACCAATCCACCGACATATCATGCTCTTAGAGCATTCATCAATACACCAACGTATCATGCTCTTAGAGCATTCATCTATCCACCGACGTATCATGCTCTTAGAGCATTCATCTATCCACTGACATATCATGCTCTTAGAGCATTCATCTATCCACTGACATATCATGCTCTTAGAGCATTCATCTATCCACTGATGTATCATGCTCTTAGAGCATTCATCTATCCACTGACATATCATGCTCTTAGAGCATTAATCTATCCACCGACGTATCATGCTCTTAGAGCATTCGCCAATCCACCAACTTAACATGCTCTTAGAGCATTCGTCAATCCACCGACTTATCATGCTCTTAGAGCATTAATCTATCCACCGACGTATCATGCTCTTAGAGCATTCATCTATCTACTTAACGTATCATGCTCTTAGAGCATTCATATATCCACCGACTTTCACACTTTGTAGCCTACAGCACAGCCTTATCGTACTCTCTGTGACCCAGGTGCATGCAGGGAAATTTCATGAGGCTCTGTTACAATAGACTGGGTGTTCCTGCTTCAGGCTTTCACAGCCTTTTCCAGTGTACATGGACTTACATTGGAGGGAGGTTGCAGGGCTCCCTGCCATCTAAACCATAGACTGTTCTCTATAAAACTCTGTCTAATAAAGTGTTTACTATAATATTGCATCTCACAAAATGGTTTCTATACAACTGCATCTCAAACTGTTCTCTGTGGGGAAAGAAAACTGGGCAATAGGAAGAATTTGCCCAAATAGGTTGAGTGGAAATTGAAAACCTAAATTCCACCCTGGGCTGAATCAGGCTAGATGACACAATGTTAATTCTTCACAAAACATTATGGAGCAGCAAGAACTGAAGACGACATTTAAAGACAATTGTACTTGTCACATGCTACGTTAACAACAGGTGTGGGCTTATGGTGAAATGTGTCTTCAGGTGGATTCCCAGAACAGTAAGAACGCGTCTGTCATCGGTTTTGTATGGGTTCGTGATCGCACGGTCCTCTACAACAGCCTTCAACTCAGGCTAATATAGTAATAGAAGTCGAAGGTTCTCTTAACTTCATGAATACATTGTCAGTATTACATTCCAATGACTCTCAAGAGTGCTTTATATAATCCGTTTTCACATTCTTTCCAGAGCTGTGAAGAAATCACATTTATGAGTGGGCCATGAGAGGTCAACAAGATGAATCATTTACTTGCATTAGATGTGAAATCTTCTCTTCACTTCATGTAGATATAAAAATGACCCACACACCATTGCACTACAAACTCCTCTCAGTTGCGCAGCGAGGAAGTGATGCTGTATTGAAAATACTAATTAATTGAATGGAGAAAGAGGAAGCAGGTCAACAAGATTAAGTTCCTGCTTTCAGTTTCCAGTGGAGAAGTGCTCTGGTGAGAGAAAGGTTTGCTGAATATAACCCCTACAGAAAAAACAGAGGAGAGGAAGGAGGAAGGAGCAGACTGAATCTTTACGGCAAAGACGTCCTGCCCACTAGAGACCAGCAGACAAATTGGAAACACTAACAAGAGAGTGGATGAGGAGAGAGATGGAGAGAGGATGAGGGAGAGACAGAGAGGATGAGTAGAGCGAGACAGAGAGAGAGGATGAGAGAGAGACAGAGAGAGGATGAGGAGAGAGATGAGAGAAAGAAACAGAGAGAGAGGAAGTGAGCTAGAAATAGAAAGAGACAGACAATGATGATAGAGAGAAGATAAAGGGAAGAGAGAAAGAGACAGATCGAAATAGGGAGATATATAGCGATGATAGAGAGATTTCACAACATAATAAAGCACTTTCCTGCTGGGGATGGAAAACATGACAAACAACAGAATTTGTTGCTGAACATTTGAGAGAGAAGCGAGAGTGGAAGGAAAGCTTTCCTCTTCGCGACCTCTCCATCTCACCACAAAGGTCAGCATCCAGGAAGCAGCCCAAATGGCATCAGACAACGAGAGGAGCAAGAAAACCACCAAGCTTTCACCTTTACCATCTCACTCTCCACTTAACTCTCTCTGTTCCGCCTCCCTCTATTGTTTCGTTATCTCTTCTCTCCAAAACATTCATCTACAAGATCAGTATGTCCTCAGTTCTGAGTGGCAACAATCGGATTTCACAACGCCATTGCCACGTTTTATACCAGTACACGAAGACTCCAGTAAGCGTTTTGATTGCACTACAAGCATTAACATCCCATACAGCTCTGTGAAACTCTTACTCAGAGGGAGCTGCTACATGACTGAAAGGTCAAAATATTTCTCCACAGCATCCATAAGCCCTTGGTGTACAGTGGCAACAATCGCTCAATCGCTCAGCGGTACTGGTGCTATTTAATGCTAACACGTGGAGCTCAGAAAGGCGATGAAGCACATTATGTAGCCTTTTGGTTTCCTAATGAGCAAACCGAATATTTTTATTTGGAATTTGGGACTAATGTTGTCAGTAGTTTGTAGAATAAAACTAATATTTTCATTTTACTCAAACACATTCCTATGAATAGTAAAACCAGAGGACCTGATTATTTTGCAGGGGTCTCTTAATTTTTTCCAGAGCTGTACATATACAGGGCATGTTTTTATAGAAATAATTCAAATACATTTGCCATAAAAAGCACAGCATACAAATAAAAACATCACATTCAAGACGGTTAAAAGATTATTGAAAGATAAATAAAAAGCAGAAGAAAACAAAGGAATTTAGCTTAGATTTAAATGTGGTTAATGTTGGAACATGTCTAAATTCTGTCTCACCAGCCTTTTGTCCTTACTCTAACAAAATGTTACTGTAACTTTTATTCAGCACAGTATAATTTCTGACTTCCCAATTTGAATAAACCTGTGATTTTGGGGTTGTTATCCAACCCAGGTACAAAGCACTGAGACTTCTTTAGATATTGATATTGTCACGTCCTGGCTATGCCCCTAGCCATCTCTGCACTGAGCTGGGGCCATAGTCAGGACAGGACAAAAAGAGATGCCTCTAGGCATCTCTATTTAAGTTTGGTCTCCCCAATTGGAGGCAGGTGCAGATCGTTGCCTCCAATTGAGGAACCCATTTATGTGAATGTTTGACCACACTCTGTGTGGATCATTATGGTTTCTAGTTGCTGTTTAGCTAATACCCAAGTCACGGTAAGCTGCTTTCCTTTTGGTTTTCTTTATTTTAAATAAAACTATGGCATATTACCACCACTCTGTCACACTGCTGGTGGTAGGACACAGGCCAGGATGTGACAGATATGTCCAAATGAAACAGTTTTGTTTGGTTTTATTGGTACGGTGACCAGAAATGTTGACTATTTTCTTCTATGTTTAGATCTAGTCATTTCAGATTTCCTACAAAACAGATGGAACCCAGAAAACATGGTCTGGTAATCTTAAATATTGGTCTTAATTTATTATGGGCAGACAGCTCATTAATATCAAACATAGGGGACAATAAAACAAGGTATTGAACTGAATAATCAACAAAAATCACAGCATCACTCATTGACATGTACGAACGACATAAATTAACTAGTTCCAATGCAAGAGAATAATGTTTTTTGATGACATCCTAAATGAATCAAACAGGCTTGAGCCAGAGTACGAATGTAAGGAGCTGGAGTGGAGCTGGAGTGGAGCACGGCTAATTTAGTTAGAGCGCAGGGCGTTTAAACATTTTGCCAAATCACTGGCAAGGCCAATGAATATTGAGATGCTGAGCGCTTCTCTTCAGATAGCCTACTTCAAGATCTTACTTCAAAAGCAAATTGTAGCCTAAATAATTACAGAAGTAGATGGGGTGTTTGTTAAATTATGATTTGTTGTGGGGATGAAAAGCACACGTGTAAAGCGAGCACGGAACGATCTTTAAAGCAGTGCTCACAGAGTGATGAGTAGGAGTTCAGAGCGTTTCACTTTGCTCACGGTCTACTCGGGCGTGTGCTTTTAGCAGACAGACAACAGTTTGAGGACAATTACTACCTATTACAAACATTATTTAATCAAGTTCAACACACAGGCTGAATGCAACCATGTTGGCCTTGCAAGATCACAGTCTCCTGTTTTCATAGACAGACATAGACAGACCAGATGACAATCCTTTGAAACTAAGACACTGTTGAAAGTTCTTTAAAAGCCAGATGTGAACAAATAAGCCTACATGACTGTCGCTAACATTTTCTGCAGCTGTGGAGAATGCCAGTTACCTCAACAAGGAAATTTCTGGTTATTCCTTGAGTTGCCTTCGGGCCTTCTTGCAGTGATGCAGCCAAACTTACTGCCCGCCCAACAGACTGGGCCATTGCAAGTTATTTTGTGATTGGTGGATTCTGCTGTCTTTTAACAATGCTGCTTGACTACAGTTGAATGGCAGATGCATTCTATCTAGAGCCTACAGTTTCTATCCAGGCCATCACTCTGAACAGTCAACTTCAGTCACTTGGTGCCAGGCACAATCCCTGTATAACAACTCTAACTCTGACCATAACCGCCACCGGTCTGATACTTATTTTATATATATTTTTGTCATCCTGTAATTCAGTGTTGTTCATATTGAATATATACTGTATATGTATATCATATCCACCTACCTAATGTACATTATTACACCTGCACATAAATTACTTATTTATTCATTACAGCATCATTTGCACTCTGGAGTCTCCAATACATCATATATATACACATATATAGATATAGATATATAGATCTCATCCACTGTCATTATGTAGATAATACCTGCACAATAATATCTCTTTCCAGACCCCTTTATACCCTGCTCATTGCACTACTGTCTCACCAGTCTTACTATGTTGTTGTTTGGCTTAATATTTATATTTATGTATAATCCAGAGTCATGTTTGAAAACTAGTTCAATGTAAATTTGATGTGTGTATTCAAATAATGTGTGCGTGCGTGCGTGTCTTGGACATCGGTTTTATGTTGCTGAAGAGCCTGGGAACACGTTGAGAAGCATAGCCAGGAGAATTCAACCAGGATTATTGATATGAGTGACATTTCCCCTCTCCCAGTGGTCATGAAGCTACAGGCTGTGAGAGAGATCTTTGCACTAGCAAAGATTAAATGATTTGCCAATGTGAATTTCCCACAACAGGTTCTGAGGGAAACAACAAAACTGTTCATGTGGTGATGCAACAACTAGAGCTAAAAAGGTGACGGTTTGGCTGACCTGTGTATCAAATGGTGAGACAGGTGGTTTACCTGGAAGCTAATGAGGTGAGACAGGTGGTTTACCTGGAAGCTACTGAGGTGAGACAGGTGGTCAACATGGTAGCTATTGAGGTGTGACAGGTGGTTTACCTGATTGCTACAGGTGAGACAGGT
>JACXGJ010001234.1:63045-90002 GCA_016801105.1 Esox niger
CTACTGAGGTGAGACAGGTGGTTTATCTGGTAGCTACTGAGGTGAGACAGGTGGTTTACCTGGTAGCTACTGAGGTGAGACAGGTGGTTTACCTGGTAGCTACTGAGGTGAGACAGGTGGTTTACCTGGTAGCTACTGAGGTGAGACAGGTGGTTTACCTGGTAGCTACTGAGGTGAGACAGGTGGTTTACCTGGTAGCTACTGAGGTGAGACAGGTGTTCTACTCTCTACTCATTGCATCCTTAGTTGGAGCTGATAAAGATTTGGTAAGTGCATTAGTAAGGCTTGGAAACACAATACCTTGTCATAGAAGGAAGCTAGTTAGGACGTTAAACCCTTTGTCATCATTTTCATGTCCACAAATAGATTTGATTCAGTATAATGTTTAGTACCTGTTTAATATGTGTGGGAGTCCCTGAGTTTTTAGCCAGCTAATGTTTGCATCGCTTGCTATTTTTGACTGACTTTGCTTAATGTCAAAAGTGCATTTGATGATATGATGATGGCAAAGTTGTTTTCTACTAAACATTAGCCCACAGCAGTAATGTTTCATGTCCAAGCGTAGTAGATCTACAGTGACTAAAATGGTAATTAGGCCCTGTTTACAGTCATTGATCTTCGAGTCGTAGCGTCTACAGAATATTAGTGACTATGGAAACAGAGACCGAGTAACGGAGGTTTAATCCATGAATAAAACCATCTTGACTGACTGGTTGATTGAACTTGATTTTCAACTAACCATAATCGGGATACTAGGAGTTGCAGTAATGTGACAATCAAGCAATAAAAAAAAAATCATTAACAATAATAGAAAAATATTCACCCTTTTTAGCAATTTGTGCCCAGAACTCGGGGGAATAAACATTTGGAGAGAGTTTGAACCAAAGCACAATTGCTGCTTTATCTTGTAAAGCATTCCTTGTCCTAGAGGGCAAGGAATCCAAAATGGTAAGTTGTAAACTATCCTTCAATCCCAGTTAGCTACTCATTTCCAGCCTTTATATACTACAACAGGTGGGTTACAGCAAAACCCAATATGCTGCACAGGAAACTAAAAGCCTGTTCACATCCCTTTCACAAGCCAATCAATGGAATACAAACCGATATACATGCTTGTGTTATTCTATGTATGTGTCTGAGTGTTCGTCGCCTGTTTTGGTGTGAAATGAACCAGTCAGTCATCAGAGGTTGGGTAGCATGGTGTGGGGGTGTTGGCAGGGGAGAAGGTAAGAGAAGAATCTCTCTGTTGGGTTACATTACCATTACCAGAGAGAAAGAGGGGTGAGAGAGTGTGTGTCTTGTGAGAGTGTGTGTCTGGTGAGAGTGTGGCAAAAGAGAGCGTGGTGAGAGATAATCACAGCTAAAGAAAGCAAAAGTAACATGGACAAAATACGGGGAGAGAGAAATAGGGAGTGATTGAATGAGCGAAGGTACAGAGAGATCGGGAGAGAAAGCGAGTGGACCGAGACAGAGGGGAGAAAGGGAGAGACAGAAAGAGATTGAGTGGGGGAAGAAATAGAGAGATGGGGAGAAAGAGAGAGAGAGATATGGTGAGGGAGGCTGTCTCTACCTCACTCTCTCTCTGTCCTGAATTATTCATCTGCTAGACCAAACCTGTCATTGTCTGAAATATTGCTGCTATCATTCTTTGTGACAGAATAATGAAACATTAAAAAACGGCTGCAGAGCAGAGCATTCTTTAACAGTGGTGGCTCCGGGTCCGGGAGAAATGAATGAATGGGTGAGTGGCCGCCTCCCTGCTACAGCTGGCGTGTGTGCGTGTGTGCGTGTGTGCGTGTGTGCGTGTGTGCGTGTGTGCGTGTGTGCGTGTGTGCGTGTGTGCGTGTGTGCGTGTGTGCGTGTGTGCGTGCGTGCGTGCGTGTGTGCGTGTGCGCGTGCGTGTGTGCGTGCTGAGGAAACTATGATGAGTCACTACAGATGCAACTAAGGGACATTTCAGTACATGCGTTGTGTTTCTGGACACAGTGAAACACTCCAAATTCCCTTCCTGTACACTCCCTGACGATCCCCCTTTGACCCCATGACCTGTCCGTCCCCATATTGACACGGTCACGTTCTGTGGATAAACCTCCCCTGAGGAGGTTGACCCAGCTCTGTACCTAAGGCCTTGTCACAGCAGGATGTGCTCTCCGCCATGTTACTCATTACGGATCTAGAAGGCCAAACACTAGACCGGCTCTCCTGCTCTGACCCACTGGGATGCGCTGCAGTCTCAAGAGGTGTCCAATGGGATATCAACCCAGGTTGCTCAAATTAAACACGGCGAATTAAAACTTGGGCTACCGTCCCAGACAACTAAATTGGCTAAACCTCTGCCTTCATTACTGCAACTAATTTTCCTGCTGCTGCCATTACTTGTGAGAGGAGACTTTCCTGAACCAGAAGCGTCAGTGACAAGTTGTGAACCCTTTTGATAACATTTGCCTGTTGATGACGGGGATGGGCCTTCCAAGCTTACCACAGATAATCACTGTTTTTGTCTGGACTGCTCATTTGACTACGACATGCATCAGGGTTTTGGTAACAAGCAACTAAAATAACAGCCTCTCGTTTCAAGCCTGAATCACCTGATTGTCAGGTCAAGCTGATACTCAAGAGCCTGGTCCCTATTCACAGGCTAAAAGGATGAGAAGTGTACAGTGAAGGGCCACGATAAAACCAAGGAAAAGCAGCTAGCGAGGTTATAATCTGTCATCAGTCGCGGGACTCCCGTTTCCCGATGCCCGTATCCTAAAATGTTTTTACCCGGTAATATTATTGATATGATGCCTGGTGGATTCAAATAAAGTGTCTGAATAAGGTGTGTGCATACATGCATGTGTAGGTTTATTTCTGTGTGTACATTTCTTCCTGTGCGTGTAAAGTACACGGGTGTATGTATTTATATACAGCATGCTTGTGGGCTCATGTAGCTGTGTGTATAACCCTCTGTGCATACTTTGCGTGTGCGTGTGCGTGTATGTGTATGTGTGCGTTTGTTGATGAGTCCCTTGCTACAGATTTTCTGCCAGTGATTCATTCCCAGAAGGGGCTGCTCACACTGATCAAAAACCATGGCAATCAAACCAAATGGCAGACCATAATAATTCCCCGACACATAAATGGGAGATGTCAAAGGTCTTTGTTTTGTTTGTCTATTTCCATGACGCCAGAACTAGGTATCACAAATTAACGTCGGTTTCTGAGATTTCACTTCGGGATCAGGTGTTTCACTTCAGAATGAGGTCACGCTAAACACATCCCACCCATGATTCACTTGGTAAATGAATGACAGCAGTGCAGACCGACATGAGAAAGGTGTTCCGTGTTTTGAATTATGATTGAATACTGAATTGTAATTCACTTCAAAGGGTCAATCACTGTAATTGTAATTCAATGTTTTAAAGATACTAGACTCATATCACTGACTATGTAAAAAATGTCTGATCAGATCACGTTATACATAAACATTTTAGAAGCAATGTTTCAGATATTTATCTGCCAAAAACAGCATTTGTCCATGTTTTTTCTTTTATAGACAAATCAGTCAGTCTCGTATATAAATGAGTAGCTTTATAAAGGTCTTTCACAAATTTCCAAATCCATTGTAAGAATGGAGCTGTAGACCTCTGGTAAAACTCCCAGCTCAATATGCAGCTCCCGAAGGGGACCAGGGTTCAACACCCATCTGTACCCTTCAGCACTCTCTCCTCTTCACTGACCTTCCAACTGTCATTAAAAGCCAAAACATTTAATATGTACTAAGATTTATTTTTTATCCATGAGGATTTATTTTTGGCAAATATCTTTTTGTAAGAAGAGGGACCTATGTAGATAATTAAATAACTTTTGGTCATTAATACCAGATCATCATGGCAAAACACCCAAACCCCCAGGTTTTGTCCCAGTGGAGTCCAGACTGTTTAGCAGTTAAGCTATGGGGAAGGCTGAAACATGGCCCTCAACAGATTCCAACCAAAAACCTTTTCTGCCCACCTACCTTAACTGACCGCAACACCACAAACCACCAGAATATTTAACTCACCACTGCCCCTAGTGGCTAGCTCTCAAGTCATATGCATAGATGTTTTCCTAACCTGGACAAACGTCTAATATTGACACGGATCCAGTTAGAACTGTCTGGATAACGATTACCGTCAGATGAAAATCCAATGAAATCACTCGACCGCGGCTGCCTGTTGAGTTGGTCGTGCATTGCACAGCAAGGCAAGCCTCCATTTTCGAAGCAACCCCCCCCCCCTTCTCCCTGTCTCCCATCTATTTTTGCTTCTATTGATTCTGTTCAGCTGTTTTCACCAAAGGGAAAAGCTGCTGAAGCTTTACAGTAGTCTGGGTTCTTCACTTCCACCTAACTCACGATCTCCTATAGAACATCAGCCTAATCTGATTTATCTTTCCAGCCAGATAGTCAAAATGGCAGCTATTTTATTACGGACAATACCTGCATATTTTAATGTAATAATGAATGTTCTGTACACTAGAGTCCATTCTGGCAGCTGTAGCTAGGCATCAAACGCTCCTATGCTGTTCACTAAGCCCGAAGGCTTCAAGACCAATGGCTTAATTACATCATATATCCAGGCAATAAATGAGAATGTGTGGTCGGTCAGTTTGCCTGAAAATATAGGGAAAGAAATACAATAACGAGTAGTATTCTTCACCATAGAACTACATTGTGAACGTTGTGGGTTTATACGATTTGTGCACAGGAATGTGTGTGTGTGGGTTGTGTGTAGACACGTGCACAAAAACTATAGAGACACACAGTGGATTCTAGGACCATGGATAAAGACATCTACGGCTCTGGAAAAAATGAAAGGACCACTTTTTCTTCTCTTTCCAAAAAAGTCGAAAAGGAAGGTTTTGAGTGAGTAAAAGAAGGGTTAAAATTAAGGCACCACTGCAAATTAATTGCTTCTGTTCCTCACTCAAAACCTTTCTTTTCAACTTTCTTGGAAAGGAAAGAAAAAGGTGCACTGGTCTCCTAATTTGTTCCGGAGCTCTATATTGGTTCAATTCAATGACAACAGTCAGAGTGTATGTTATACTGAGTGAATGTTTAGATGGAATTTCTAGGAGTCAATCCCCTCTGAGTGAGTCCACGCCAAAAAACAGCCAGGCATTTTGTAACTGGCTTTAGAGAACAAATGCACTCCTTTTTAATGGATATCTCAGGGTTGGAGGGAAGAGTATGGTGAAGACACAGAGATATTCTGACAGGACTGGGTCACCAGGAGGGATATAAATGTGGATCAGCGCTATAGCAGTAATCCTCACAACAGATCCTTTCCATTGCACCGTCTGAGCAACTGGGGCTACGTCTGCATTCAGTAGAGAATACCCACTGCTTTCAGTCCAACAATAGAGAAAACCGTCGTCCAGGGCCATAGCTAGCTTCATTTTGTAGAAACAGGCCATGGTCACTGTACAGGGGATGGAACTAAACATTACACATCTGACATTCACATCACCTTTCTTAACAGAGTGTGGAAGACAGCGTGATTTCAGTGCAATGGATATGTAGCCAGGCTATGCACTGAAACACGTTTATCCAACAGTAACGCTTGTTCTTACATTGGTTTTCTTCTTGGTTTTTTTTCCGATTACAGTTAACACAACAAATTGCAAACATGACTTTTGGAGGTGACACCAATTAATGAAAAACTTGATACGGTCACCCACACCATCATGGGCATAGTAGCATGCAAATATATAATAATCAAACACAGCACAACTGCATGCTTATCAATTAATCTTATGTGCTTTCTGCAGTGACAGCTCAGAGTAAAGATACTCCATCAGCTGAAGTCAGACAGATCACATCCACCTGATGAAAAATCACTATTATACATAATCTTCTGGCAAGTCCTTATGCCACCAAAAAGCTTTTTCAAGCTCACGTGACAGCAAATGGGTGACAGGTTGCTTAGATACAGGCGAGCATGATTTAACTGAGGCTGAACCTGCACGACTTTCTGAAGATAATTTCTGAAGAATGTTTGAAAAACATAACGTCCGAAGAACACATCTTCAGTAGAACACATCTTAGAACACCCCAGTCCTGTGACTTTAGGACCCTGTGGACGACCCTAGTCCTGTGACTTTAGGACCCTGTGGACGACCCTAGTCCTGTGACTTTAGGACCCTGAGGAAGATCCGAGACTTTAGTCCTCCCCACCAGTATAGAAGGTAGCCATTACAGAAGTATTTTACGTCCTATTCTTTCCTGAGACATTTTTATTGATGTTTATTTATCCACCAATCCCACAACATCAAACCTCTCAGAACTGTCTGGAATTCCCACCACACCGATTAAGCAACAAAAGGACAAATACTGAATGTGTTCTGTCCTGAATTTGTTGGCAGTGGGAATGGCTGTAAAACCTGCCATTTGAAGACATTAATTCAAATCACTGATGTCACATCAAAAGTTAAATGAAAGTGCTGTGTTCCTTAGCATACTTCCAAGCTTATCAAGCTCATTTCAATCCAAACATTTGTCAAAAGATGAATGTGTGTCCTTAGCAAACTCCCAAGCTTATCATGCAAATTTCAATCCAAGAATTTCTCAAAAATAAGTCTGCGTCGTTAGCTAACTCCCAAGCTTATCATGCCCATATTAAACCCAACATTTCTCAAACATGAATGTATGTCCTTAGCAAACTCTCAAGCGTATCAAGCTCATTTCAATCCAAACATTTGTCAAAAATAAGTGCGTTTACTCACCAAACTCCCGCGGCACTGAGATAGCGTACACACAGCTGTGTCCTGAGGTGTAGTTGCGGGGGAAATTAGGAGACAACACGGTGCCCTCTGGTCCGGTGGAACGACTACCACACGGTGCTGGAGAGACCAAACGGACACACGTGCAGGTCGATATGATAACAGACTTCACCAGTGGAGGGACATGTACTACAACCCGTCATTCAACACACCGGCCTTGCGAGGGTTACCCCGAACCGGCAGGATCGGACACACTCAAGGAGGGTTAGACTGACCGACTGCTTTGCAGTCTTGTGTTGCTATTATATTCTGTGAGCAAGGATTGCACTCTTGCATTTGAGCTGTGAGGCCTACAGACTGTTTTCGGGTGGCTACTAACACCTTTCGTTTTCCATCTCAGAAACTGTGTACATGCCAAAATCTGAGGTCAAAGGCCAATACCATGAGAGGTCAAAGGCCAATGTGACCTCTCTTCCTATTGTTAGCCCCACTTTCTTATCGGCCTTTTTTTTTACGGACACATACAGTATATCAGCATAAGAGTGCTGCAGATCAGTCTGTTAAACCAATGTTCCAGAGCTTTCCAAAGCTTGTGTGCATGTGAGGATCACGTTAAACAGTGCAAAATCACAGCAAATCACTTTGTTAACACCATCTGCTTTACAATTAGTTCACATTAGGCCATAACTTCAGATCCAGATGGATCCCAATGAATATAATCTGATTGAGCATATGGTGAAATGTAATAATCCTGTCTGAATTTGCACATGTGAAGGATTATCATTCACTATTCAGTGTGGTGCTATTTTGTTTATGGAATAAACTTTGCAAGGGTTTTTAACTAAACTGGAAAACGATCGAATGTGTGCTGCCTCGAATACCCCAGTATCACACTATTGATTTAAACCTGACGATCAATACGTGACTCTTGTGTGTCTTCCTATTGGGTGACCTCCTTATCAAAATGGAACTGACTTTCTTCTGCTGGTTATCATCTGACCCGAGTGGATATTTTTCCATTTGATTGTATCAAATGCATTCAATATAGATAAGCAGCTACTGCGTATTGGTTACTGATGTATTCATTCTTCTTATTTTGACAATCGTTTTGACATTGGGATTTTTATTACAATGTTTGGTCAAAATAGGCCAAACTTACATTTTTTCAATGTTAATCAAACTTTCGTTTTTTTTGTAATACATAAATTACATATGCATATGCTTACAGGGTGAAAAAAGAGAATGTTTAATAGCAGAACAACTATGTATAATAACACATTCGAAATGTCTAACGCTGCAACAACATTACTATGCAATAATACCTATGATTATAACAATTCTCCCGCTAACATAGACGTTACTCTGTTATTGCCGCTATTTCTGTGTTGGCTTAAAGAGTGACTACCTTGACAACTGGGCAGTACCCGGTTCCAACCCGGCCTGCCATCGTCCCCCATGATGCAGGTGAGGGTGGAGTAGCCCTGGAGGACGTAGCCCGGCTCGCAGTAGAACGTCACCGTGGAACCTAGCTTGTAGTCACTGCCCAGCCGAGTCCCATTCATTACACTTCCTGGGTCAAAGCAGGACTCACGCAGCTTGGCTAAAGAGATGGAGAGAGAGAGCGAGAGAGAGAGAAGGATATCAGGAATAACCTTATGGAGCAGTACAGATGTTGCATCTTAATTTGAGCCAGTTTGCTACAGCAGCACAACTAGAGGTTTCCTGTGGATTGTAATGAATTGATTTGTACTTCCTAAAAAGTTAATAACGTTTTTCAACACGGCAAATCAAGTCTGACATTTTCCGGTGAAAATCTCCAACCAATTACAGGAGCCGTTTTAAATCTACACAAAACAAGTTTGACTGCTCGCTGGAAGTTTGTTCCTGCAAACACAGGAGGATCACGATGAGTTACAACATCTGTAAGACGCAGGTAATACAGGCAGTACGCATCAAGTTGATAGGGTGAATGCTAAAATAGCCATAACCCCTAAGCATACATACTGTTTAGGAAGGACCCAAGACATATGTATCTAGAAAAACAGAAGAGAAAACTCCATCTTAAAGGAATCTCTCATTCATTTTCCTGATTTCTTGTGTTCCCCGTCTTTGTATCATTCCCCAAACGCATTGGATGGGAAGGTCAGAGGCCCCTCCCCCCTGCTCTGACCTCATCTAACCGTTTTTGAGTGGTACGCAAATCGCTTTGTGGGAGCTTTTCAGTCTCTCCCATGTATTCTCATTGCTTCGGTCATCCTACCTTTGTACTCCAGGTGGAATCCGGTGTAGCTGACCGAGCCGTCGCTGCGAAAGGCCAGGTGCATGGCGTTGGAGCTGCTCTCGATCCTCTCAGGAAGCTTGCTGTCTTGGAAGCTACCAATCAGAGGGCTATTGCTGTCTGGTCCATCGTAGATATATAGGAAGTCATAGTTAGGCTCAATGCTAAAACTAGAGCCAGACAGAGCGAGAGAGAGAGACAGAGAGAGAGAAAAATACAAAGGGACAGAGAAAGAGAGAGAGAAGGATAGAAGCAGAATGAAAGAGACAAATCAGATCAAAAGAAGCCCCTCCTAAGTCACCCAGCTTTTATTTTATTTTTATTGTTTCTCATTTATTTGACCTATATTTCCTCTCCTTCCCATTGTGTGATGGCCAGTTTGCAAATCTAGCCATGTCTTAACAGCAGCAGCGTTCTAACCCACCATCACGAGTGGTTGAAGCGCCGCCACGAGGCAGAGCCGTCCTGTCTGACATCCCTAACACCCACCCGGACAGAACCGACACAACGGACGACGCCTCGTAAAACACTCCCAGGAACTGACGGTTTCTCGCGGTCAAGACTTCATCTCCTGATCGCAGTGAATCGGCAATACTGCCGGGCACTGAGGAATGTACATTTTGGGTTGTTGTAGAAAACCTTGTTGGATGAGAAATCTCTCTCTCTCCCTGCTGAGTTTCTGTCAAGACATTTGTTTGTGTGCAGTACAGGCACGGATGACACCAGAAACAACACGGCTTTCATGGACCGTGTGGGCGGTTGAGTTGGGAGGTTAGCAGGAACATTCACAAAGGCATCATCCATAACATCCCCCCTCAGTGTCTCTTGTCCCAGGAACCCAGACAACAGCACGATATCACCCCCTATAGCGAGTTTGCTCTTGCTAGCGCTCCATTCGTTTTTGCTTATCTCCTCCATGGGACAATGCTAACACTTAAGACGTTAGCGCTAGGATCTATTAACACCCAAGGACTGTAATTGCTTTAGTATAGTCAAAGATGAGGCACTTATCCTATTGAGCTGAAAACTCATCACAAAGGGGCAGCTACTCTGCCATGCTCCTGTGCATATCCCAGAATGTGTGTTGGTGTTAACATACACACACCTTTTAATCCTCAATAGCGTCCCACAATAAGAGGTTTCTGTATCAAGGAAATTCATTTACATAAGAGAGATTGGGAGGTGTATATTCTTTTTTGTATGCTAAGTGAAATTGCCACACTTCACTGAACCTGTATCTAAAGCTAAAGGCTCATTGTAAGATAATATGAATCCCAAAATGGGGACAAAAAACTCCTGCTCTACACCATATTAATAAAGTAATTAAATGTTGATAACCAGATGTGTTAGATCTTTTTCTGCTTTGCCTCTGGAGCTGTCACTCAACAAACAATTAGTTTTGTTGGTAATTGAATATGGGTAAAAGTAAATACCTAAGTTGACGGCATTGACAAAATCCAAAACAAATTGTCAACCTTGCTAATGCAGTGTTAATGAATCCTTTTGAATATAGTCATATTTCTGCTGAACTTTACAATATATTTTTATAATTCTTTATTTTCTCGGCCTTCATCTGGGACATATTTCATATGGTGGTATTTTCGTGGAGAACGGTGTCAGTAATGAAGTGTGTAATGGAAGCGTGTGTGAGATGGAACAGAACAGGCTTTTCATTAGAAAACCTTGGTTGAGGGCCTGTACCACTGTCCCCCTGCCAAAAGCAGTATTTGCTGTGTTATTTATTCACTCCTTTTAGGGGACGGAAGCATTCAAATGAGAAGAGAGCAGAGCTGTTAAACTAGTGGAGCCAAAATGGCTGCCTGGAACTGGTGGCTTGAAAACTGCTGTGCAATCACAACAGTGGCTGACTAGCAATCAGCTTGAATATAAAAGACTACTGTTGTAATACCAAACCTAAAGCTTACAACAAAATACTTTACATTATCAGACAGTGTAGCAAACAAGTAGAAAAAAGATGCATAATCTAACTAGTGACGTTAACTAAATTAGATGTCCCTGGTCACAAGGCATACATATTCATTAGGCAGGGAACTTTTCTGACAGAATTAGGCGACAGAGTGAGGAAGTGAGAGAGACAACAAGAGAGGGATGTTCGTGGATCCATGTTCCAGGCCTCAATATTCGACTTCATTATCTCAATGTCACCGCTGCAGTAGAAAGAGAAGGAGAGATGGGGGAGGGAGGAAGATAGGGAAGGAGGGAGAGAAAGAGAGCAAGAGAGAGAGAAAGGAAAGGAGGGAGGATCTCTTTCTCTCACTCTGGCACACACCCACACACTCACACACACACCCACACTTGGGATTAGGATAACAGAAGTGTGTCTGGGATAGGCTGCCAAGGGACAGGCATGCACGTCACCCTTTGATGCAGGCAACAGCAGCAGCAACAGGAGGAGCAAAGGGAAGCTGGCTAGCTGCAGGGGGGAGGCAGGGGGACCCATCGTCTCACAGCTTTAACTTACAGCTTATTAGGTGGCCTGTTCAGTAGCAGGGGTGGTAACATCTGTCAGCTATACGCCACGCTGCGAAACATACCGGCAATCAAACTTAATCTTGTTTTGGCCTTTGACACTGGACTATGGGGGTTGGAGGCGCTCTAGCTGCTCAAGCCTGAGCGCCGCAAATGGACGTAATTAGAGTGACTATTAAGGTGTGAAACACATTCATCAAGTCTTTCCGTGTTTCTTCCATTAATTGGCTGCATCAGTCAAAGCGGGCCCGGGACGTCCCGACGCAGCACCTCAAACGCGGGGAGCTGAGCAAGGCCAACTTTGGGTTCATTACTGACAAAGTGAGCAAGGAATTCCAGCTGGGATAGTTAATTGCCCGCAGAGAATATGAATAGCATTTTAATAATGTGACAGTGAGATCAGTTAACAGCGACTGTTGTATAATCACCTAATCACCTCACACCTTTCTGACCTGGTTGTGACAAATCTCTCTTTGACATCCACCCTGGTGATCGTGTGTGTGTGTGTGTGTGTGCGTGTGTGTGTGTGTGTGTGTGTGTGTGTGTGCCGTAGCATTGATAGGGAGTGTAGTCCTTAATCCCTCTGGTGAACACTAGCACTCATTAACATACGATAGACTGACATGTTACCTGATGAAGGCAAGAGACAGGACGTAATCGGAATTCACAGCTATTAGCCAATCACAGTCCTTGCTATGGGGGTAGGGGTGGGGGAAGTTGGGTGACAGGATGAAGCCGTTGGATCCAGTCAAATTCCCTCCGCAGGGTGCTGAAAGAGCAGAAGACAGAGGGATGTATTGAGAGCATATACTTCTCTGATTCCGCTGCATCACAATGTGAACTGCTGCTTGCCAGATAATGCTGATTGGGGCAGTGTACAAATCCACCCCTTCTCCAAAATACCAATAAGGAGAAATCTGGAATCAACAGGGAAGGAGCAGGATATCCGAAATCTTAGGACTCGTGTAATTCAGGAAAATTTATTTAATTTTGCAAGCGTAACATTAACTAATTTATGAGTTTTCTAGAGATAGAAATGCTCTAGGAGGATATTAAAAGCCCTGCACAAAAACATGTTATAACCAGACACTTGTGATCAAGAGCTTACAAGAATCCTTGAAGTTTCTTCAGAGTAATTCTTCTGAGCGAGCACACTCTGAAATGTGAGACTGATCTTGAGATCTGCATCCAGTATTTGACATGAATTTAATGTTTTGCCTTGTTCAAAATTGGTGGAGAGCGATGACAGTCTCATTGGATCAAGAGCTCAAGTGCTACTTGGAGCGAGCAGGTTCTGGCAACACTCTGGAATCTGAATACAATGTTAATTAACATTCCGTGTTGCCAGGTCTGAGTCTCTCTGCAGCACGACTGGGCCATTCTCTTCCTACTACTGCCTTTACTCTGCACGCAGGGGCCCACTAGCGAAAAAGGAAAGTTCGCAATGGCATCAGCCTGTGCAATTCAATGAAAGGCACTCAATTTGCCAATGTGTGCTGTCCATCAGTCTGTACACGGTATAAGGCATTTCCACTGCCATCTAGCATTAAAACGGCTACATTTTTGTCTGAGCCAATTCCTATTCATTACTATCCAAGCAGACATGAGGCAGCGTCACAAATTTGCTCAATCTTTCTTACTCAGTAAGGTTTGGAAAAGTGCACTACATATGTGAGTAGACTACCTTTGTATTTGGGTTTAAAGAATTTGCTGTTTTTGGGTGTTAAGACCACATGATAGCTACAACATTTCTTAAGAACTGCAACACCAAATGCAAAATGTGTAGAACAGCAGGAAACGCCCTTGTTTGACGCTTCCTCTGAAAAGGCCAACTAGCCCTTCACTTAGTTCTTTAGAACAAAATGTCCGGTCCAACCTGTAGACAAGATACTCACCTATGCAGACAGGGGGACTGGGTTGCCAGTAGTAACGGTTCTCCACTTGGATACAAGTGATCTTCAGCTCTCCCTGGAGCTCGTAGCCAGGGTCACAGAGGAAGGTGACAGTGTCACCTGGCTCCCGCCCATCTCCGTTACGACTGCCGTTCATGGGCACACCGGGGTCTCTACAAGCTGTGGCCACTGAACCTGCAGTCAAAGCACAAGGAGGGAGTCAAGTGAGTTTATGCCCATAGGTTTTGTTTCGTTGCATGTTAGCAGTTTGCAATAGAAAAGATAAAGTTTTGTGTATCTGATTCTTGAGGGACGGGTCAAACAAAGTAACAGATAACGAACTGAGCAAAGCTCTGTTGGTAATTACTGACACAAAAACATACAATACCGCGAAAACTAAACATCTATCAGACGGAGGGAAACTGACAGGGAGTCAAACAGGTTCAGAGAACAACATTGCTTTTGAAGACTAATACTTCAAACAGTTTTCCACACAGTAGCCTTGAAAAAAATGCTCACACAGTAACCTAAACCTGTACTGCACACCCTCTCTTTGTTTTAGACCGTATGAATTGAAAAGTGTACCGCTTTTGAAGATGCAAACATCAAAGGCTTTCCCAAACAGTGTACTACTCACTTGAGAATTCGATGGCGAAGCCAGACTTGCTGATGTAAAAGTCGGTCTCAAACTGGATAGTGACCTGGTTGAGGGTGCTGTGGATCCCCTCAGGGAGCAGAGAGCCGGACAATTCCCTCAGGGACATTTCGTTCTCAGGGGGGCCATCCCACACTTTCAGGATGTCATGGGATGCCTCCGTGTCGAAAGCCAGGAACTGTAGACTGTGGTCACGAGGACAAGGGAAATTGGAATTCACCCAGCAGCAAGATGTGTAAACTTCAAAAGATCTGGGTTTTTCAGGAATCTAAATTGAAATAGTATTGGAATCTGAAGGTTGTAAGCATAGAATCCTGGAATCTCAGCAACAGAATGTCTGTAAATAGTTTTCTGAACATGTGTAAAGATATTTTCTGAATTTGGAAATCCCAAGCCTACCATAGAAATGACTTACAATGGTAGTCATAGGGTTTTATTTTAAGACATAATAAAATGTCAGCTGAGAGCTCAACTGTGTTTATTTTATTTTGTGTGGGAACTAGTTAAGAATGCAACAGAGGATCCAAACTATGGACCAGCATCTTCACAATGATGTTGAAGATTCTGGTCCACAACATAGTCAGAAAACTAGCAATTCAGAAAACCAGGTGGGTAATTGATGCTCGTAGTCATACTCCTAAAGAAAGTGATTAATAAAAATGAAACCCAGCAAAGGGAGATGGACAAATTGTTTGCCTCGAAAGTTACATAGTTCTGGCTTCATGCAATACTAATACATGTGACTGAGCAATCTGTGATTGAGCATTGGGGTGTCATTAGGTTGTCCAGCCCTGGGGTGGACTAATTAATGAACAGCACCTAACGATGTTACCAGAGTCCACTTCGATGACCCAGGTGCAGCGCAGGTTGTTGTCGTATGGGAACGGGTACCCGGGTGACAGGATGCGCCCGGAGGACTCGCCGGTGAACTTTCCCCCACATTCAGCTACAAGGGGGAGATCACAGAGGTGGCGTCAAGACCATGTGCATACCGTGTCTCCGGAGATCCTTCAGATGGGCGTCAAACCGAGTGTCGCGCCGACTTGCTGTACATGAAACGTTGAAAACACGCAAGTGTAGCGCGTGGAGTCGGAGGGGTCCGCTCAGGGGCTGCGTGAGACCTAGCTAATGCATGCGGAAACAAACCCACACATCTACCGTACGAGTATGCACATCCACAATGCAGTCTCACACACACACACACAGAGACGCAGCTAACGGGAAGTAATTAGTGGGTGGCTGGTAAACAATAGTAACACATCCACTGCGCCTCCCAAGTGAAGCTGATGCTGTGTGAATTATCTCAATACATCAATAACACCCACTGGGTGCCCCAAATGACACCCTGCCCCCTGCGTAGCGCACTACTCTACAGTGAAAAAGTAGGAGTAGGTTGCCATTTGGGACACAGAACTGTCAGAGCAATAAGTTGCCCAAAACACTCCTTCGCAGGGTGGCCGTGACAGCCTCCGAGCCTCCAAAAGCCCGGAAACTGCAGTGCCCTCTCTGCGTGACCTGTTTGGTCCAGGACATCAATCATGCAAGGAACTGGCCCAATGCTGGAAACAAGGAACTGGCCCAATGCTGGAAACAAGGAACTGGCCCAATGCTGGAAACAAGGAACTGGCCGAATGCTGAACACAAGGAACAAGTCCAATGCTGAACTAAAGGAACTGGCCCAATGCTGAACTAAAGGAACTGGCCCAGCGCTGAACACAAGGAACTGGCCCAGCGCTGAACACAAGGAACTGGCCCAGCGCTGAACACAAGGAACTGGCCCAGCGCTGAACACAAGGAACTGGCCCAGCGCTGACCTCAAGGATCAAGCCCAACGCTGAATATGAGAACTGAAGACTGCTTCTTGCTGACTGATTCTAATGTTGAATTTTTGTCTTGCTGACGACAGCTTCACCAGCTGAATAGTTCATGCTGATTGCTTTTCTATCTGACTGCTTCTCTAACTGCTTTTTTGCTGTCTGCTTCTTGATGGCTCCTGCTTGTTGACTGCTCCAAAGCCACAGTGCTTTAAATAACCGGATCTTTATCAGTCGTCTGCTTCTACTATCACTTCATATCAACTCTTTTTTTGTATCTTCATTCCTCCAAATCTCACTGTCTCCCAGTGTCTCCCTTTCTCTGGGCCTATTCACATTAACAAGAGTTATCTGGATGACAATTCAATTTAAATAGCATTTACATAATGTGTATATACACTTTTCTATTTACATAAAGCATTCCAGTCAAACGTATGAACCAATAGATGAATAGTTCTGCTGCTAAACAGTGCAGCACACAAACAGTTGTGAATATGTCACAACCAAACGCAAGCTATACTGCTGAGTTAAAAACTAGCTAGCTACTATTGCTGAGTAAATAACTAGCTAGTGAACAAGAGATTTCCTAAAGTGTTCATCTCCAGACAGATTTCCAATAATAGACACTTTTGGGCAGTGAGTTTACAACTTTATGAAACAAGCTCAGCCAACTGTTAGTGTCATAGTGTCTCAGCCAACTCTTAGAGGTATAGTTAACCAGCAAAGTTATGTAGGTAATTAACTTCTGTGGTTTCATGGTGTATGTTTAAAAATGTGGTTGGAAGATAAAAACTCAAACTCATACGCCATATTGCTCCACAAATCACTCTGGAAAATAACATACTACTATAATATACTATCTCTACACCTTTTGTGAAAGTCCTAATAATCTCAATGTAGCAGTGTGAACAGTCTATCACAAATTGTCCTAATAATCTCCATGTAGTAGTGTGAATAGTCTACAACAAAAAGTCCTAATAATGTCCATGTAGTAGTGTGAACAGTCTCCTACAAAAAGTCATAATAATCTCCATGTAGTAGTGTGAATAGTCTACAACAAAAAGTCATAATAATCTCCATGTAGTATTGTGAATAGTCTACTAAAAAAGTCATAATAATGTCCATGTAGTAGTGTGAACAGTCTCCTACAAAAAGTCATAATAATCTCCATGTAGTAGTGTGAATAGTCTACAACAAAAAGTCATAATAATCTCCATGTAGTAGTGTGAATAGTCTACTAAAAAAGTCCTAATAATGTCCATGTAGTAGTGTGAACAGTCTCCTACAAAAAGTCATAATAATCTCCATGTAGTAGTGTGAATAGTCTACAACAAAAAGTCATAATAATCTCCATGTAGTAGTGTGAATAGTCTACTACAAAAATTCATAATAATCTCCATGTAGTAATGTGAATAGTCTACAACAAAAAGTCATAATAATCTCCATGTAGTAGTGTGAATAGTCTACTACAAAAATTCATAATAATCTCCATGTTGTAGTGTGAATAGTCTACTACAAAAAATCATAATAATCTCCATGTAGTAGTGTGAATAGTCTACTACAAAAAATCCTAACCACCTTTCATTCTTGTATTGTGAATAGTCCCATTTTCTCTCCCAATCACTTTGCCTCTCTTTCTTTCTGGATATCTCTCTTACTCTCTGTTCTCCTTCTACCTTTCTCTCAATTTCCTCACTTTCTCATTCTTCGACGCTCTTTGTTCCTGTCCCTCACTCTCCAACTCAACCCTCCCCTTCAGAAACACAGGCTCGGTCCACTTCAGGACATTTGGGGTTTATTAATGGAGCCCACATCTGCTTTTCCTTTCACCAGCTTCATTTGCATAAGCCATCTACATGACAAACAATGGATACACAGTTCAATGAAGCCTGAATAACAAGGTTCAGATCGCTAGTTGATTAATACTGAACATTAGAGAGGTTTTCAGATACTGCAAATAGGGAGAAAGAGGGAGGGAGAGAAAGAGAGACAGAACAATGAAGGGAAGAGAGAGGGCTAAAGAGAAGAAGGTATAGGGAGGGAGGAAGAAACTGAACCCCTTCCCTCTTCCTCCCTCTAAACTAACATACATCCGGCGAAGCTCGTTCCTCACTGCGGCAACCGTTCAATCACACATCATTGGCTGCTCAGAGGTGCTCAATCACATCTTACTGGCCACTTACACATCTCAAATCAACAGAAAAGAGAGATAGCAGGCCGTTCCTTCGTGTTGTCCCTCAATCAACCAATCCTATTGATGGACGCTGACACCAGGCTAAAATGTGTCTTGCTTGGAGTGCTTGATATACTGATTAAGGGGTTGAAACATCATGTATTTTTCTGGTCAGCAAACCTCCTAGAATCAAAAGTTTGGGATGTGAAATATCATACTGTATTTAAGAAGCTGTGATTGTTCTCTTTCCATTGTAGATGCACTTAAAATGACATTTTGTTTGATTTAATAATAAAGAAACTACAGTTTTCAGGGTTTGATCTCTCGATACATTAAATATTTCACTACAATTTAGACTTGAAAAAGTAAAGAGCAAAAGTGCTGATTTGGCATTTTCTTCTCTCAAAAGCATTGTGTTCCCTCTCAGAGGATATTACTTCTCTTGGCAGAGAAAACACACACTCTAATCTTGCTAGCAAGGGCGCATCCAGAATGCAACACACTGTCTCCTTCATAGCACACTACTTTTAACCAGAGACAGCTTCTGGTCAACAGCGGCACTTTGAAGGGGGGCATTTGGGACACGACCTTTCTGTTCACACATCCTCGTAGACCTGTGAATCAAACACAGCTAAATATTTCATCTGTAATAAGAAGCAGTGGCAATATGAGAAGTAAGGTGGCTTAAAGGTAGGTGATCAATTTTTTTTTAAAGCAAACTTCATGCAAAGGTCAAAATAACGGACAACATTTTCAACATTTGAAGAGATGCAAATATACATCAGACTCTTAGGCATTTATTCATTTTTGATGTTGGTTGGAATAATCATGGTAATATTTAACATTTTAAGCCACATATGGTCTTTTAGATTTCCGCCAGAAGGCCATATAATGAAATATACATATATAGTCAAATATACTCTAAACTCAAATGTGGAGCTGTAATATGTATGACTAGTCCATTTAAGAGGTTCTTTAGGGACATAGAATATATGTTTATATAAATGTAAGAACGGCATTTAAAAAATATAATATCTGCCATGTGTTATAAAGTACCCTTAAAATTCGTTACGAAGATGACTTGTTCTGAGCTCTGTAATCTGCACATTTTCAGCAAATCAATTATTTGTTTAGGACAGAAGTGTTTTAGGTCAGACGTTTTTACCTCTCAAACTGACATTGTAACACCACGGGCTCTTCTCTGACCAAACTGACATGAAAAAAACTCCTGACCCTTGTCTTGACCATGTGAACTACCCAGGAACAACACTACGCCTTTAATCTGATACCCAAACAAGTTCGACAGGAAGATTGGAAATGTTGGGTAACGTGGGAGGGGGCGGCGTTAATCAGATCTAGTTCAAATTGAAAAATGTGGTGCTTGATGAGGGCACCAAGCACCTAATCTAGTCAGGAATCATCTGTATAGCCAAAGATCAAATGATACACTGACTTGGCACTCATCTTCTCTCTTTGGCAATGAAAACTAATTCCTTGGCCTACGACAAACGGAGAAATATTTTGCTTCTCTTCTGCTTGCTACATACTGAGGTGTCTGGCTTCCAATGAAGTCGTTTGTGTTGCCTTCAAAATATAAAACATCAGCGATTGGGTCGTCTCCAACCAATTAGTGTATCAAAGCCAAAGACACATTTCAATCCCACTCTCACACAATTCTCTTAAGACGTCATTATTAAAAGAAAAATAAGACTCAAACGCATTTGTGTTCATTCCGGGGAACACACAGCACAGCAAATGTTAGGAAAGCGTTAACAGACACGATGACATGTAAGAGCCATTAAACTCAGTGCCTTACAGGTCACAGTATACAGCTGCACCCAGTGGTCTGCACTCCCCTGGCCAATGGGAAAGGGGCCAGCAGTCCTGTCTACTTCCTGGATTATTAAAGCCTTGGATTTTATTTCGTACATTGCCGCCTTACCTATGCAGGAGGGCAGGGCGTTGTCCCAGGCCCGTCTCTCTCCGGTCATACACTTTAGCACCCCGCTGCCGTGCAGAGTGTAGCCCGGGTTGCACCGGTACGTGATGGTGCTGCCGGAGAAGTGTCCCTGGTCGTTGACCTTGAAGCCAAACTGGGGCACCCCGGGGTCCTCGCAGTGGGACAGCTCAAAGCCTGGGGGAGGGAGGTATGACGATAGGTATGGGGAGGGGGGGGGCGGCGAGTTAGGGAGAACAATGTTTGAGCATTTGGTTGAACCAGTCATTGGTTTCACTTGGACAGACATTTTGGAGCTACCTCGTGGACTGAGACACAACTCGTGGAGACCGGAGTCTCCGAAGTTAACACCAACAACACCACGTACATATGGACACAAGTACACGATGAGGGCGTATTATTTGACCACAAGTTTATGGCATCCTGTCCTCTCTGGTGTCATCAGTGCAATCACCGGTCCGATCACTGTGTTACTTGTGTTCTGCTTGCACTATATGTTTTGCATTAGTCGTTAGCGACTCGGAGGGAAAGTTACAGTAGGTTGATCCATACAGGTGAGCCAATGACAAGCAGGGGAGGGGCCTGTATTTACCAGGCAGAACCATCAGAATAAAGCGATTGGCTCATTTGGAGGTGTGTCTGGGTGGAACTCTCAGTCAGAATCAGAAAGTTTGGCAAACTCCTTGTGAGAAACACTTGCTATAATCTTTTCAGAATCATTTTTCTTTCCACTCATCAGCACAACGCATCATAATTAGAGTGAACTGAAAGAAATGCGTCTTTCAGAGAAACACTGCACATCTTAGTAGGTGACAGTTTCCTATTGGCAGGTTGTAACCTCTGAAATAAATGAGGATGCAGCAGAGCCACATAGAGCCGGATCTTTGTCCTCTCGTAGTTATTATGACGGTTGCTTTTCAAAATACAAAACCTGCGTCAATGCAAAACACTAAGTTCCATTTGCCCTGTCCACCTCTAATTAATTGAACAAACGAATAAATGACAATGTCTTGCAGACGACCCATTGACAGTCACCATGACAGCAGCGCACAATACCGAGAATCAAGCAAGGTTGCCATGACTGCGCTCAGTGCTTGTCGACGGGTTCTGGGACTGACTGACAATTTGTCACCTGTAGCAGACTGATTACATGTTGATTGCAGGTCATCCTCACGGAGCGCAGCACCACGAACAAAGCCCTGGGCAAAGACAGTCCCTCCAGCAGCCGTTTGATTTTAAACGCACTCCTTCCATTTCCCTAACCGGCGTTCATCTGCGATTTAAATGACATTGTACTTGCTGAGCTACGGCAGTCTGCTTCTCAGTTATGTCCTCAACGACGCCCAAGTCCTAATGTAGTGCCCTACTTGTCAACAGACCCTATGGTGTGAAGCACACGGCTCTGGTTAAAAAGTAGTGCACCACATGTTAGGAAAATGGTGCAATTCAGAACTTAGCCTCAGGCTCCCCCTGACCTTTATTATGCAATCAAACAGCTAATCCTGCAGGTGGAGGGAAATCTCCAACCAGACACGGATTTAGCAGATTTCAAATGAGATCGCCCAGCAGAGGTTTGATGAGGTTTTTTCACTCTGAGAACCAACACACAGTCGGTCGTTACACTTGCTAGCTACCAGATGCTCCAGCAAATGGTATTGAACCCGACGGTGTTAAAGCTGAATTCTGTCTCCAGTGAAATTCAGCCTGATGTCACGCAGGGGCTAGGAGAAGGTCAACGACACCCATGATAGTCTCCCTAATACATTCGGTTAATTGATAGCATCTTGGACCAAGCTGTGGTTTATTACTTGGAAATCATCCCCTGCCTGTCAGTAGCATTGTAATGGCCTCAGAGACATGTGGTGGGCAGGGGAGCCCATTCATTTGGGGCTCCGCTGCCCACCGTGGGATTTTATGTGTCAAGGCACCGATCGTGACCAGAGGGAAAATCAAGTGTACTCAGTGGGGAACTCCTCGAATCTCCACCGACTGTCTGAAAAGGCCTTAACTCCTACTTCTATTACCCTTTAACTCTGCAGACAGAAAGGTTGATACGCGTGGGAATACAACTCATATATAGACACTGAACAACTGGCATAAACACCTACAGTAATATACTTATCAATACGAGGTGAAATCTTGAAAGCGAGTCATAACGCATCACATTTCAACCTGCATTCACATATAGCCCAAATCCCAAATCTACAGGAAGACTCCCGGTCGGAATTTAATCAGTGTTTGAGATATCAAGTATAGGAAGTTTCCCCGTTTGGAACTAAGGGAAAATTTTATAATAACACCTGTTAATGAGTCAACAATAGATGGCATGAGCTCACGAGTTGTAGACAATTTGCATACGCTGAGCAAGTCATAAACACATGACCAATAATTGCTTGTTAAATACTAATACTAAAACAGGAGTTAGCAAAACCACGGCAACCACGGTTGCTAACTAACTAGATTGGACTCGCTTGAAGAATTCTTGCTAACGGACATTTATAGAGTCACCTTAATAACTTCTGTAAACAAACTGGTGTGGACAAACTTGAAGTCTAATCAGTGACTTACTCGAGTACACCAGCTTGAAGCCTTCCCCGGTGGACTCCGAATCGGAGTAGAACTCCAGCCACAGGTGGTTTGAGGTACTGATGAGGGTTAATCCCAGCATGGATGAGCCTGTGAATGCCCCCAGGACATGAGCTGCATTGTCTTTTCCATCATAGATCTGCAGACAGAACACATCAGTTAGATTAATGTAGGACGCCATCAACATTAAGAGACAGCATGAAATAGATAGACAGACAGACCCATTAAACACGGAACGGTCTTAAAGCCTGGAACAGTTGTTTGGTTTATTGCCTGGGACAGTTGTTGGACTATAGCCTGGGACAGTAGTTTGGTCCACAGCCTGGGACAGTAGTTTGGTCTATAGCCTTGGAACAGTAGTTTGGTCTATAGCCTTGGAACAGTAGTTTGGTCTATAGCCTTGGAACAGTAGTTTGGTCTATAGCCTGGGACAGTTGTTTGGTCTATAGCCTGGGACAGTTGTTTGGTCTATAGCCTGGGACAGTAGTTTGGTCTATAGCCTGGGACAGTTGTTTTGTCTATAGCCTGGGACAGTAGTTTGGGCTATAGCCTGGGACAGTAGTTTGGTCTATAGCCTGGGACAATAGTTGGGTCTACAACCTGGGACAGTAGCTCTGTTCTTATAGTACGTTTAACCAAACGGCTCGTTCAACAAACTCTCCAGACCTAACTGTCATCCTACAGAGAGTAAAATTTAATATTCTTTTTCAGAAGAATGACTCACAATGAGATGTAGCCTTAGTCCTAGAGGGGCACTTTCAGGGAACTTAATCCCCATTACCTTGCAATCTCCAGGTTTTTTTGGAACCGGTTTCAGTAATCCTGTAGTTATTGAGAAACCACTTGTTCATAAGAATAGTAAGGGCCTTGGGGCATTTGCATTAAAAAATACAGAATGTATTGTGAAAGACGGATTTTATTAATATAGTTGTATCTCAAGTGAAATTCAGACATCTTAGTTATTATCAAAGAGCCACACCTCACACTGGTCCTAAAATACATTTTGGAAAATGTTAACGGACAAGTTTTCCTTACGTGACCTTTACTAAAGTTACATTGACTATCTTTCTGCTACAGCAGAAGCTGAGATAGCACTAATTTATGTCACTAGTGTTCTCACCTCCATTGCTGACAGGCACCCTCAATTCAACAGAGCAGGAGCTAGGAACAGTCCCAGCCCCTGGCTAACCACTGAAACATCTCATGCTATTCTTAAAAGACATGTAGTCACGGTTACAGCTCAAAAGACAGCTTTAATTTATGACTATTAAGAAGTGCGTGAATACAACTTCTCAGAAAGGCTGAACCCGTCTACTGAGTAGGCACACCATTGGATTGTACTGGAAATCCGGCCACATTTTGGAAAACTGAAAACCTCGGAGAACAGTGTTTCCTCCTCACTGCCACAAAAGATAATGTTGTAAAATGACTGTAGATAATGACTTAAAATTCTATGGTGAATGCATTTACTCAGCACTTTGCTGCAGCAGACGATCTCCTTGAGAAAACGTTCATGCCTACACGAAGCAAGAGGGGAATAACTGTGAATACAGCCTTCAGACAGGAAACCAGTTATCAACAGTCAACATTTCTGCCGAGCAAAAATAGAGGTCCTTGATGGTTTCCTAGTTATTGACACTAAGAACCACCTAGCAACACTACTGACATCGTTGACCCAGGTCTGCTAGTTCTAGCTACCCGTCTCACCTCTGGGACTCAAACGCACACACAGCTCTGGACAAAATGAAGAGACCACTGCACCTTTATCTTTGCTTTCCAAAAATGTTGAAAAAGGTGGTTTTGAGTGAGGAACGGAAGGTTAAGAGGTCGCTGCAAATTTAACGCATCTGTTCCTCACTCAAAACTTTCCTTCTCGACTTTTTTGGAAAGGAAAGAAAAAGTTGCAGCGGTCTCTTAATTTTTCCCAGGGCTGTATTTTAATCAGACTATCATGTCTGGTTGATTCCTAAAGTACAGAAAACCATCCGTGTGTGGCCAGGACATAAGGGTGGGAATAGTGGCGAGCTAGATAATAATTATTCCCGTGTCTAAATTTTCTGACCGTACAAAATTATTTAGGTATTAGTTTATATACAGCTGTGTAATCTGACTAATGCTTTCTAAAAATTTAGCAGTCTGGTGTGAGACCGGGACTTAGTACTATTTCATGATCATGTCGAAGCCTTGGATGAGAAATCACATTGTGTTTCCATATTTATTGACCTTTGGAGGATGAGGATAGAACGATTCATGATCACGCCATTTAGATCAAGAACAAGACTTCTCTGGACAACAGGACTATGTTTTAAATTTATAGTGCTTTTACCTTAGTGCTATTAGTCTGGCCATTAATCGGTGGGCTGGATTCAAACCCATATTGCCACGGTATGTTTGCAGGCAGCTCAGAAAGTTACACCACCCCAGGTCACTGGTCATTGACTGAGCATTCAAGGAGTATTTAGAAGATATTGTCAAACTCCTGTGACCCTCACAGAAGGGTTTTTTACGCCCGGTCCTGGAGACTAACAGACCGAGCTCGGTACCTTGAGAATGTCCCCTTGGGCCAGGTGGAAAGTCCTGGCAGAGATGTTGATTCCTTTCCCAGCCTGCACCTGGATGCTGTAGATGCATTCGTGGTTGTTCTCGTAGTTCATTGGGTAGTTTGGAGACAGCATGATGCCTTCGTTGTTTATGACCGACGAGCCACACTCCGCTACAGGATGGAGAGTGGGAAACATGGTGGAGAGGGACAGAAAAGTCCATTGGAATGTGCAAAGGGAGTCAATGGTGCAGGGTAATACAAATCATTTAAACGATACGGAAACGTTGTTCTAAGTTCATACTGTATGTAACACCACATTTGATTATGCGTCTTTCCATAATAGTTCACCGCCATGGACATTTCGTGGCTATAAATGAAATAAAACTGCCTCTCGCTGTTCTGCTTCCTGCCTCACATTTTGTGGCTGATCATAACCAAAGACGTAAAAGACCAGGAGAGCTCGGAGGGGTATCTGGGATTGGACTGGAGTCATGTCAGCTTCCTGGGTTGTATAATTTACATTGCTTGGCCTGGGATGGGAGCTTTCGGCTCTAACAGTAAACAATGATCATCAAACGCAGAGTTAATGGAACAACAAACAGTCAAACCAGATGTATTAGTACCCATCATGCATTTTGCAGATGGGGAGTGATAGCTGGTAGCTTATGAAGCAGGCAGAGCAGAGGCCAGTCTGATTTATATAACGCACCCTTAGCCGTTTCACTTGCAGCTACTAGACGTTATGACGATATTACCAGTGTCATATTTTGAATAAATCACAACATTTATGACACCCATTTAGAAAATAACCATCACACTTTCCCTCCCTCTTCTAGAAACATGTGTCAGGAACTATGTGAATTTGTGTTTGAGACAAAAACTTTATCCCCTCAGACTGCACTTCATCATTATTCTCCACCACTGTGTAATATTTACTTGGTGTGGACTGAAAAATCTCCAGAATAATATTAAAAACAAGCACATTTCTACAAGTCTTAAGGAAAAATACTACCCCCAGTTCAGGGGTTATGTGTAGACTAAACCTTTAGATTTTAGCCCAGGTTAATAATTAGGGTTAGGTGTTACTTGTTATGTGTTAGGGGTTAGGGTTCATGGTAAGGTGTCATTGGCTATGTATAAAGGCTTTGAGTTAGTGGTTCGTTTAGGGTTTGGTGTCATTGGCCATGTTTAAAGGGTTACAGTTAGTGTTTTTTTAGGGTTAGGTGTCATTGGCTATGTTTAAAGGGTTTGAGTTAGTGGTTAGGGTTAGGTTTAGGTGTCATTGGCTATGTATAAAGGGTTTGAGTTAGTGGTCCTTTTTAGGGTTAGGTGTCATTGGCTATGTATAAAGGGTTTGAGTTAGTGGTTCGTTTTAGGGTTAGATGTCATTGGCTATGTATAAAGGGTTTGAGTTAGTGGTTCGTTTTAGGGTTAGGCATTATTGGCTATGTATAAAGGGTTTGAGTTAGTGGTTCGTTTTAGGGTTAGGCATTATTGGTTACGTGTAAAAGGTAAGGGATAGTAGTTAGATTTAACTGTAAAGACAGGATTTAAATGGGAATATACTGTTGTCCCCTCAGGAATAGATTTCTAAAATGTGTGTATGTTTGTGCGTGTCTGGCAAGATAAAAAAAGAACTAATTTGAGTAAAGAGCTTCTGACCCCTAGAGGCAGAACTTCAGTCCAAATCTCTCAGTGCAAATTAGATACATCACATTAAAAACTGACTGCTCGTAAAAGCAAGTGCATAGGACAATGTCGAGAGATGTGTGTGTGTGTGTGTGTGTGTGTGTGTGTGTGTGTGTGTGTGTGTGTGTGTGTGTGTG